>JAEQBA010001294.1:170961-227124 GCA_019434445.1 Phalangium opilio
GCCCTCCCTTTAATAACGTTTACCTTTCACTTTTGAAAAAAAATAAAACTACCAATTTTCTTTAAAACACTTGTGTCCTATACAATAAAATTTTATAGAATTTATTTTTATTTTAAATATACTGTATTACTAGTATTGATTCCGTATTGATTCCGTATTATTCCGTATTAAATAAATCATTTCATATTTAATACTAGTGTCCTATACATAAAATTTATAGAATTTATTATTTATTTTAAATATACTGTATAACTAGTATTGATTCCGTATTAATTCCGTATTAAATAATCATTTCATATTTAATACTAGTAACAACCACCCCTTTCGTGACATTTTTGCAAGCTAAAAAGATAGTTATGCCAAAAATGCCAGCCGAATTAAAATAACGGGGTTAAACTTCATTGGTGAAATTAGCGTTTAAGAATGTGACTTGGCAATCGATAACGTGGTTTTTAGCTGCGAAATGTGACATTATTGTCATGACTAATATTACCACTTCAATAAGCCTCGTTCATGGAGTGTTTCTCTAAAAATATGACCAAAACGCGTGAAAACACTTTGATATCTAAAAATTTTAGTATGTTTTTGTCATCGGTGTCAGTTTGTTTTGTGTTTTTTAGTATATAGGTTAAAAATATATTCGCAAAAGCGGGTCATTGCCAGTCCACGATAAACCCCTTTGGCGCCAATAATTCCAATGGGGGCAAAATTCGAATGGATCTTATCTATTCAGAAGGCTAGGTAATGTGTAATTTCACTTCCCCCACTTGGAAGTCCCTACAGAAGAGTGAAACGAAACCAATTCCTACCCAAAATCCCCCCTTCCCATTTTACATTTCTCTTTCGGTCTTGGTTTGCAGTCCCACTTCTCATTCAGTAACGTCCGCTAATAGTCTGTATAAGATTTTCAGCAGTTCTGCCTTTTTAAAGTAATATACTTATTCAACCCTTCACATTTACTTGCTCTTTGAAGTAAATCCCTAAATTATGTATTTAACTTACTAGATGGATCAGTTGTTGAATTTTATCGCGGAATGCAAGATATCCATAAATTTAAAGAAGAAGGTTAAATAGCTTATTTTTATACTTTTTATGATTTTGGGAAAATTAGAAAATATATTCCTTATCTGTACAGTTTTTGTCCACGGCAAACGAGAGGTTGCCGAAGAAATGTTTCATCTGTCTAATAAGTGAACACATTGACTGTGGAAAACGAGTCCTTGCAGGCCCAAATAAAGAACCTGCAGGAAGCTCTTAAACAAAGACGTAAATATTTTTAATTAAATGTTCTATTAGGTTTTTTCTTTTGTAATTTTCATTAAAAAATATCTTGGCAGAATCGGAAACCAACTTTTCGCGCGCGGGAACCGGGGAAATGTCGGAACCGGCGTCCGCTAGCCGTTGGGGCTCTGTTCCTTTGGATCAGAGGAAAGCCGCGAAAAAGCCGCGATTGAACAGTTTTGATGAGTAATTATATTTAACTATGGCGAATTTTTAAGCGCAGTAAATAGTTTTACTATTTTATTCTTGCGTCCAGAAAAAGGGAAAGTGGAGGAGAAAAATTCGAATTTCCCAGTGCGGGGAAAGCAGCTAGGATGATTACTGGCCATTCTTGCGAAGTCTGCGATGGGGTATATGGATTTATTATTAGTATTCGTATTCAGTCGCGGTGTTTAAAAATATTTTTTAGTACTACTCATCTTTACCTGAGAATGAGCAGAAAACGGCGGCCAGAACCTAGTTCACGACATAGATCCGTCAAAAAAAGACCCCGCACCCCTGAAAGATTTTGGTCCCTGGATTTCGAAAAGCTTTATAATCAGCCCAGCCCCCCCCCCGCCAAGAGTGGGTAAAAACAAATGGAAGGAGGAGGCCACTTAGGCCAGTGGCGGCACAAACCCGAAACGAAAAGTTCGGAAAACTAACTTCGAAAAACGGCCCTTTTGAGGCCACCTTATATCATATATATAAGCTAATTTTTGCTCCTGGGCACGACAGATTAAACTGCCCAAAAAAAGGCCCTTTTAAGGGCCACCTTCCATGTGTTTAGACGTTGTTACCAAAAATGTATTGAAATAACACACTTAATATTAAGCTTACATTACCCATAGGCCAGTAGGCACCTTTAATATTGCTATTTAAATGTTAGGCCTAATCGATTCTTTCTATGTATTGAAATATTAGCTTAGTTTTTTCTTGTGCCCACTGTATGTTTCCGTACGCGCCCTGTGATTGGTCATCTTGTCCCGTTGGCGACGTTCATTCCGCGCGCCGGGGCACGAGAGAGTTCCCCTGATTTTGCAAATTTTTGGGGATGCAGCGCCAGGCTTACTTCTACAGTGGCGCCGCTAGAAAAACGTTTGCGGGGTAAGCGGTTATTTGTGAATGGGCCCCCTACCCTATAATAAAAAGGCGTTGCTATAATCTTCTATTTTGAGACTTCTTTCTAAATTCATCAACAACAGTTGCGGGATTGTCCCTTAAAACGTTACAGATTTTTCTGTTGATTTATAACACACAGCTAGGTTTGATAGCCTACTTTCCTTCATTGCAGTTCGCGAGTAGACTTTTATTCGGTTTAGTGCACTGAAACTTCATTCACAAGAGGCAGAACACTAGATCGAAGTATTTCAATAAGTTTAAAAACCGGTCCTTCGTTTAATTAAGTAATTGTAGCGTTCGTCAAGAGAAGATAGTTGATGATTTCTTAACAATGTTTTTAACTAAAAGTAGTTCAGATTTTAAAGAATCAAATCAAATTCAATCTTACAAAAACCTTGAAAAAATTTATGACGTTTTCATCTCTTAGAAAATTGACATCCTTAGGCTCAGAGGCCGATAAAAACTTGAATAGACTAGAATTTTTGTTAACCTTCTCATTATTCATGGTTAATTTTATTATTCAAAACTTCATAGAATATAATTTTTATTTTCTGTTACTGTTAAAGAATCATCCGACCTATTTCCTAGAGTACTGTAAACTAAACTGCCCCCAACCCTTTTCTTCGCTTTCTTTTTAAACATATCGCTGGTTTGCGGTTTGGATCTGGAACTACAACTGATATTTATATGCTAATTTTGATGCCTCTTTCCAAATTTCATCAAGTCTCCTCGTTTCTCATTTCTTATTCCAGAAACAGTTGCTCGCACATGTCTGCGGCTCGGGAGTAAACTAACTTTTGTTCTCTCAAGAACTTCATCTAAAATAATTAGTACTAACAAATTATCGAAGTTTTTTAACTGCCGCATATATCCTCTGCATTTAGCGGATTCTTCTGGTTTTTCCGGTTTCAACAATGTTTTGAAAACCTAATAAATTCGAATCAATTCTATTTCTGGAACTACAAATGATATTTTATATATGCTTATTTTGATGCCTCTTTCCAAAATTTCATCAAGTCTCCTCGTTTCTTCATTTCTTTAATCCCAGAAACAGTTGCTTCGCACATGTCTGCGGCTCGGGAGTAACTAACTTTGTTCTCTCAAAACTTCATCTAAATAATTAGTAAAAAAACCAATTAATCGAAGTTTTTTTAACGGGCTCATATATCCTCTGCATTCAGCGGATTCGTCTGGTTTTCCGGTTTCAACAATATTTTCAAACCTACTAAATTGGAATCATTTCTATTTCTAAACCTAATAAAATCGAAATCAATTCTATTTCTAAAATAATACAATCCTTTTTTTCTTGCTAGACCATCGAGTTTGACAGCTTTGTTGGCATTTCAATATTTCTTTGTACTCAAGTTCTTTTTGCGATTCTTGAAAACACTCGCTTCTTAATACGGAGTTGCTTTGAAAGTTAATATAGCTTGAGCAAGCCGAGTAGTTCTCTTACCTGCTGCATGTCTGAGCAACAATCTATCAAAACTAAATTAAAACGGGGGGCGTAACAATGTATAGGGACCAGCACACTTCCACGAATGTTCACGCCATTTGCATTTCCTGACATAACCACTAGCACCATCGTAACTCGTGCAACACATTTAGTAATGTCCAACCCACTATTGATAAAATACATATTATTCGTGACGGAATAGCTTCAGCGTTGAATACGTGTAAATCAAAATAACCTAAAAAACGTTCTTTACTTTACCTTCAAATGGGTAGAGTACAAACACAAACCCTAAGCTGCTCTATCCACCATTATCTCTCGACTCGTCGGCTATAACGGAAAAATATCCACCTGACTTATAATCTCATTAACTAGGTTTGTTTCAACTAATTTAGCACTGAGGGAAGTCGCGAAATTCTAGAGCTCCCGTTTTCGTCTGCTCGCCCTAAACCACAATCACGACAAAGGCCTAGGCCTAATGAATTCAAACGCAGTATTACTTTAATACTAACAACTATCTTAATAATTAATAGCAGTTATTTTACGCTTTATAATTAACATTGTCGACAAAAATGGGACTTCATTGTATACCAGAATGCCACTATAAAGGAGGCAGCCAAAACATGATATGATATACTGCGATTTCTGTAGTACGTGGTTTCACAACAAATGCTTAAACCTAAGTCAAGTAACCCCGGGATCATTCTGGATTTGCCCCTGGTGTCTGGAACATTTAATTGAACTAAAAGACCTTCTACCAGAACTGAAAAAAATTGGATCGACGAAACAGAAAAAGACCAAGTAACCAAAACCCTATCGGAAATGTCTCCCTCCCCCCAGTACTCAAATCATCTAACATTACTGAGGACTTACAGCAACATTCTAACACTCTGAGAAATTATCAGCCCAACTGAAAAAAGACCAATCATCAAACTTAGCTGAAATGGACGACAATGAAGGCTAATCTTGAGGCATGTGAAAGTAAAATTCAAGAAGACCTAAGAGAAGTCACCTCCGAAAGCATCAATATGATTGAACAACGCACTCAAGCTTACATAAACAACATAAAAGCAAGCATGAGGCCATAATCGGTAATCCTGAGAAGAAAAAGAGCTTTGCTGAAGCAGCCACTGGCTTAACCAAGCAACGCCCTACCACAAACTCTCAAAACTTCAAACCCACGCTCCAAAGCCAAACAAATCAATATATCAAGGACCCAGGGAAAGTCGTCCCAAAAACCCACGTCCATAAGTAAACCCAGCCTGGCAAGTCGTTTCGCAGCCTAGCAAGTCGTTTAAGATTACAGCCGCCCAGTCTGCCGATGTCTACTACATTGGAAATTGCTCAAGCAACACCACCATAGACATCTTGACAGCGTACCTAGAAAGTATGAATATCACTATAATCAATCTCAGGCCCTCGTCAAAAGAGAATAAAGATAATATCAAAAACTTCATACTAAATACCACAACAAAGGTGGAACACGTACTCCAACAAGAAATATGGCCATGCGACGTTTCCTGTGCTAAGCTGGAAGCGGTATTACTAAAGAAAACAAGGTCTGGGGTACTAATATTGAGAGTGACCTGTTACAAGGTGCAATGGTACCGTATGCTACTTGTTATCAAACTTCTCTCCTCGCACTGAAATCAGCGATATTCGAGAACACTTAATAGAACTCCAAATACAACCAATCACAGTGCAGATAACCGCAGAACCGATTTCTATCAACCTTCAGAATCGAGTGCTCCCGAAAGGCAGAAAGACTCCTGAAAAATAGAAGAAACTGGCCATCTGGAATAAACCTTAGGAAAATAACCCCGACCTGGCATCAATAGACGCCATAGATCCCGGAGAAGTATGATCGATTGATCAAAAGTACAAAAGGACTTAAAATTGGACACCTCAATATCAGAAGCCTTAAATACAAAATACTAGAAATTGAACACCTGCTAGTTACCAATGACATCGACATCCTCGACTCACTGAGACATGGCTCCATGATGACATCCCTGACCTATTATGCCAGATTACGGCACGGCTACAGACTGTGGCGCCAGGACCGAATCGGGAGAAAAGGGGGTGGAATCTGTATTATTATAAAGATAATTTACCTCTAACTAAACTTCAACCTAACTCGAACACCCCCCCTCCCCCGGGACTCAGAATTGGAATCAATGTGGATCACAATAAACTATAAGAACTCGACCAGCCTATGCGTTGGGATAGTCTACATACCGCCCCAAAGTAGTGCGCAGAACACCTTTTTGGATCTTTCGAATTGTATTGACTCCATTTACCAACGGGATAACCAAGAGATACTTATACTAGGAGACACAAATTGCAATCTACTAGCAAAACCTCAATTGCCAAAAACCAAGACTCTTCTTCAAACATTAAACAAATTTAAACAACTAGTCCTACAACCAACAAAGATTAACTCTAACTTCATCTACATTAATTGACCATATCTACACGAACTTCCCCCATCGCATCTTGGAAGTGAAAATAGTCCCCTGTAGTGTCTCTGATCACGATCTGACCTGGGTTGTCAGGAAAAAGTCCTGTCCAAAAGTCCATAAAGTTCTGAAAGACGTGCGAAATCTGAAGAAAATTAACACTGACAAATTCACAGCCGAACTACAGGCACTCCTATCAACAACAGCACAGACCTTTCGCACTCCGGATGAAGGTGTCCACCACCTACAATGTACAATTACGAATACTCTCAATAAATATGCCCCTCTCAGAAAAAATTTGTAGCTGTCAAAAACTCCCCATGGATGACCCCTTCTATTAAATCACACATGCACCTACGTGATATATACAAAACCAAAAGTCGTAAGCACTACAATCACGACCATTACTCTGGCTTATTTCGAAGACAGCGGAACCTAGTAAACAAAATTATCAGGGAACGCAAAATCAGTTACTTCAGAAACAGCACGCGGGAAAGCAATAAGTCCACCACAATCTGGAAAACCCTAAAGCCATTTCTAAATTACAAACTAATAAACCAATATTACGACTCGACTACCAGAACGAATCCGTGGATGACCCATTAGAAATAGTCAACGCAATGAATAGCTATTATATAAACGTAATTGACAATCTACTCAACATAGAGGACATACGCAGGGCAGACAACCATACTGAACCATCTAACGCAAGCCACGCTAACACTTTCGACAAATTCCACTGCGTGACTGAGACAACAGTTTTCGCCGCTCTGAAAAAAATCCAACCGGACAAGGCAACTGGTACAGATGGTCTGGCCCCCGCCCTGCTAAAAGCATTAGCTGCGATAATATCCGCACCCCTTACAAATATAATCAACCTCTCGTTTGAACTTGGTTCATTCCCCGAGCAGTGGAAAATGGCTAAAGTATCCCCAATCTTTAAGTCTGGTAACGAATTCGAACCAAAGAACTATCGACCCATCTCCGTACTACCTGCCCTCTCATTAATCACAGAAAAACTAGCCCACAAGGAAATTTACAACTACCTGGAAAGCCAAGCCATACTCTATGACCTCCAATTTGGCTTTAGAGCTAAGCACTCAACAACTCATTGTATCTTCAATATGCTAGAAACAATACTGCAAAACTTAACAATGGGCTATTTGTTGTATGTGTCTTCCTCGATTTCTCTAAAGCATTTGATACCGTACAACACAAGATATTATTAGACGACCTTCAACGATCAGGACTAAGCGGCTCTGTCCTGGCATGGCTACACTCATATCTACAAGAACGAAAACAAATAGTATACCACAATGGACATTCATCGGCAGAACTAACAGTTAAAAATGGAGTTCCCCAGGGCAGTGTGCTGGGACCATTACTTTTCAACGCCTATACTTCACAAATTCACAAGTCCTTAAAACATACTACAGCACTCGAGTACGCTGATGATACCGTAATCCTAGGAGCAGATGCAAACGTTGACCACCTCATAAAGAAGGCTGAAGAGGACATTACAAACTTAAACACCTCACTAATATCGAGAGGGCTTGTCATTAACTTTGACAAAACTAAATACATGATTTTTGCTCCAACAAGAAGCATGAGACTTAGCACAGAACCCATCACCGACATGTACAACACGAAAATATCAAGAACAAGACAATATAAATATTTGGGACTCTGGATAGACGACCAACTGAATTGGGACGAACAAATCACATACGTTATGAAAAAAGTACGAACAAGACTATGGCTGATAAGACCTCTTCAAACATACCTTGACTCAGACACGCTAAGATTGATATATAATGCATGTATTAGGCCAATATTCGACTACGGTAACATCTTCTACTCGCATACTACCAAAAGAAACCTCAACAAATTACACTCCCTATTCATATCTAGTGCAAAATTGATTACGAAGACTGCTAAATACTCTTCCGCTACACGTGCCGTAGAAAACTCGAAGATAGACTCTCCAAGACAGACGTACCTACAGAATTTATTAGCCTTCATGTACCGCATAAAACATAACCAAGCTCCACCGAGTGTCCTAAACTGGTTCTCTGAACCAGAACACAATCATCGAACCAGAAATACGAATAACTTTTTCGTGGAATCTTTCACAACGAGATTCCGAACCAAAAGTACCAAATTTAATGGAGTCTCGCAATGGAACTCCCTCGATAATAATATGAAATCACTAACGTCAATAACTCTCTTTAAAAACAGAATCAAAGGATACATAAACGAGACTCTATCTTAACCAATGACCATCTTAACTACATACATCATCGAACCAAGGTTGATCGAACTCTAACACCTAGTGATTTTATACCACTTTTTATACATTTATATATTCATATATTTACTATTTATTCTCGTTATACTACACCACTTTATTTTTAACTTAAGTCCCTCTGGACATCTTTGTAAACAAGTTTCGGCTTAAAGATTGATCCATAATAAAAGTCTATTATTATTATTATTATTATTATTATTATGTCAATTTGTTCATTTTGTATTGAGCTGTGTTTGTATTTAGCGTTATTTGGCATTTTTTCTGCAAGTGTTTTGAATTCTGGAATTTTCCGCTTATCAAGTAATTTCAATAAAGTTACCTCGGTTACTTAAAGCGTCGTTTTCATTCCTGTGTCCTCGAAGAGCTAAATTTTGCTTGGCGCAAAGCAGAATCCCTTCGACGTGAGTTTTCAACACTAATCTGTTTCTATTCACGCGATCACTGTGATTTTCATCAATTTTGCATGCATTGAAACGTTATTTTTCGCGTGAACGTAATCTAAATGTTTTGCACGAGCTTCTTGGTGAACCGATTTTTCGGACAGAAAGTGATCTTTTAACACTTTGCTTAAATTCCTCAATCACTGAATCCTGAGACTAGCTTTGTATCAGCCGATTTAAAGAAATTACGACAGCAAAAGCAATATGCTTTGTTCAATTTCACTGAATACTCCAGCATATCATATTAATACCAAAGGTACTGAAGCTTCTATTTTCTGCGTTTCTTGGGTAATCTGATAAAACAGGTCGAACAGGCAGAGAATCTTGGTCCAAGTTTATGTCCAAGTTTTTTTTGTACTAGTTGATGTCCTCATAGTGTTATGATCCGAAGTTATTTGGTTTTTGATTGTACTTGAAAGCTCTCCCGTCAAAATGATTTCGTTGCTGGAGCACGTTGCTGCGGCTGCGGCAGCCTCAGGCTCCGCTAATTCTACTTCAGATGCCGCATTTCGCTTCTCAGTCGATGAACTTATGTCTTGCAAAGCAGCGGCTGAATGGCACAAGAAACGATTCATCGACTGTTTCTGGTTCTCTAAAAGTTTTTTATTTTTCTTAATTTTTTCCCGTTTTATGGCACCCGATTCAGGTTTTTTCTATAAAACCACGTTCATTTTTCAATAAGATAAATTTTAGATGTATTAACTATATAACAAATTTATCAGCAAAAGATTCAGAAGACCTTCGGTCCCATTTAAAAAACACTTACGAACGGGAGATTTAATTCTACTGACCCACTCAAATACCTCATTGGTATTTACTATTTCGAAATAAGAAGTAAGAGTAGAGAGTTTTAGTTGCAATACGTGTTAGCTTCTACAGTGCATTGGACAAATTCACTGTAGAAGCCTACAAGTAGTGCAGCATAAACTCTCTAATAATAGTCCTCAAGTCAGCGCCGTCCCGTTGACGATCTATATCAGTACACAAAAAAGTAACACAATAGAGCTGGTCGAGTGAAAAGTGCGAAAGAGTTTTAGTTACCTCTTTCGCTTCCAATAAATTACTACCAGCAGGAGGGTTCGATCAAGTGAAAATATTTTCGCCTCTCAGTTCTAGGCCCGGAAGGACTAAAGGTCCCCATCCCCAAAGCGCATTCTTTGGTAACCTAACCCCATCCCATTATGATAGCGACGAACTACAAAAGTCGGCAAACCTGTAATAGCCTCCGCGTTATTCCACCTGCGACTCCAGGACTAAATTTTGAATATGTTCAGTAAAATCCTATTTTTGTAAATGAGGTCCTTTCTGCAAAATTATACCCCCTTCAAAATTTTAAGTAAGCAGTCGCTTACTGCGATTACCTCTGGCGGCGCCACTGAATATGACGCCTGTGCTCTTGCAATGTAATGGTGCTCTTAAGCTTTTTCCATGCTGGATGCTAAATTCTCACCAAATTCCCTGGCAGACATCAAAATTTCTTTCAATTTGGTTTTGGGAATCTTTATGGATCCATTGCTTGAAAGAAATTTTATCTTCAATGTCAATTTCATTTTCATCAAAGAGCGCCTGAACATAATTACAAAATTCCACACGATCAGGGCAGTTTCTGCACAGATAAAGCATGCACTGACGATCATTAAGGTCGCAAACATACTTAGACATTAAGTATTTATAAACTGGATGTCCATGAAGTGCCCTCGTCATTAATTTGATGTTCTGGTGTTTTTCGCAAACGCAGACCGAGTGAGAGCCACTCGAAACGACGGTTACACACCATTTCGGTCTTAGAGAACAAAATTTGGAAAAACCAACTTTTGCGTCTGGGTATCTTTATTTAAACTGGAGGTAGACTTCCCTAATGTTTGATAATATCAGCCTCTTCTGCTTTTGAACTCTTTGTTCTTGTATTCGAACGGATATAAATTCTTTCTTCCCTGGGCAAATTCGAGAAATTTCATCATCTTCATAAAATGTTTTATTCATGTCAAACGTGTCTTTTGAAATGGGCTTGCCTTTCCTCCTCTCTATTTCATTGAAAATTCCTTTTTCTTTTTTCAGCAAACGACACTTTTTGGCTAAATATCTGGATATATTAAATTCTTCGGAAATTTTTCTTACTGACCATGTAAGGGGAATTATTGTTAGAAGTTTGCATTTCTCCTGTCTCGTTGTTTTCTCTATTTTAGTTTTAGGATGGACTAGTAAATCTTCAAAATCATCTCTCTTTGAAGTAGCTGCTTCATATTCTTCTTCAGGTATGCTAAGAAGTTTGACAAACTTTGATTTTAGCCCTTCAGCTGCTTCTTCAACTTTCCTTTTCGCATATGCTGATCGTTGCATTGTTGGCAAACCGTGGCGGTTATCTGGTGAAGTACTTAAGTTCAAAAGATTTTCGTTCAGGGCTTGAACGTCTTCTTGATCTTGAACTCTTCCCGACAACTCAAATGAACGGTCAGATGCAGGGCTTTTACTTAAAAATTAAGGTGTTGAGTTACATTCTTCAGGAGATGGTGGGAGGAGCTGTTATCCGAGAAAATGCTCATAACAGTTCGAGCACAGTTTCTGTCCTGGTTTTACGTCTTTCCCAGTTGTTATTTTTAATATGGCTGCTTCTTTTATAAACAACGATTTATTAATATGAGCCATGAAAATTTGCGTACAACATTGTGAGTGTCTCAAATAAAACACCATATACTGATCTTACCGTAGATGGCTTTTTTGTGAGCTTTAAATGGATTGCAACACTTTTTTTTGAAAGCTCTCATACTTTATTAATCAAAAATGTCTTGATTAGAATCAAGACCTGAAAAGTATCGATAAGACTGAGGTTATCACTTGACTGAAGGATCAGATATTAATTTTTCTTTTTAATTGACACTTAAAGGCATGCTTAAGAAAAAACAACGTTCCATTACCGTTTTCCGTTGAAATAACTTATTTTACTGGTAATCAATTTCAAAAATTTACTTATCTCGGCTTTTCGACCACAATTCCATTCCCCGAAAACATTATATCATTACATTAATTACTTTTGAGAGAGTACGTGTATGGATTTGCGTTTTAAAAGGTTCCTTAAGACGTTACATCCCCATTCGTCCCGGCACGCTTTGCAGTGGAACATTTTAATTATTCTAAAAGCAATGGCGGCAAATTCAATAGGGACAGTAAGATTTTTACTTGTGGTTTTGCAAAATGATGTGATATCAAGTGTACTTTGGTCAATGGTCGTATTGTTCTTTCTCATAGTTCAGGGCATGATCAGTGTTACTCCGCAAATTCTCTCTTTAGTTTCTAACAATGGTTAGAGACTATTTAATATGGCACGTAACAACGTTATACATTTGTAAATTCTAAGTAGCACAAAAGGAAAAAGAATACAATTTTTTTATATTTTGGTTTGAAATAAGTAAACTCATGATAGTAGTTATAAAGAACTGAAACTCGAGGGAATGACACCGGTAATGAGCAGCAAAATGAGAGGAAAGTTTGCTTCAAGTTAGCAGAGGGAGATGGTAGTGAAAATAGTAATCTGGAATTTTGTTCCTTCAAATCTTAATATAATCATGAAAAATTCAAGTGAGGTGAAAGATTGATTTGGCGTGAACGAGTGGTCCGTGAAAATAGCAGATACCAGCGAAAAAATTCCATTGGATCATAGCCCACTCGATCCATGCTCACGGAAGAAAGCTGCTCGCGCTATAGCAGGTTGTGTCGTTAAGCTTGCGGGATAGAGTGGGCTACACATGGCACCGAAGTCCTCCCAGCATCCTCAGCGTTCAGATGATGCATCACAAGGAACACTGGAAGTTTCCGTGCCACAGGTCGCACATGATGATATTTCAACTCCAGTTTACATAAATTCTCCCTGGTTTTACTAGTAGCGGGTAAAGCTCTAGTTTGTTCAGGTCCTGTTAGTCTCGGAAGGGTTATATGTTGCTTTTAACTATTTAAAGGCTGTTTTCATGGCTAAACAGACCACTATTACAGTTTTTCTTGTTGTTTTAAATTTATACCTTATTTTGACACGTTATCTCCCAAAAGTAATTAATGTAATGATAAAATGTTTTCGGGGAATGGAATTGTGGTCGAAAAGCCGAGATAAGTAAATTTTTGAAAATTACCAGTAAAATAAGTTATTTCAACGGAAAACGGTAATGGAACGTTGTTTTTTCTTAAGCATGCCTTTAAGTGTCAATTAAAAAGAAAAATTAATATCTGATCCTTCAGTCAAGTGATAACCTCAGTCTTATCGATACTTTTCAGGTCTTGATTCTAATCAAGACATTTTTGATTAATATCTGTTCCTTCAGTCTTCATTTTAATTAAGATTGTTAAGAAACTGTTTTACATTTTCAAAATCTACACTATAAGCAGAAACATCTATAAAGGGGACCGTAACTTTAGCTCAATCCGACTTTTATTTATAATGATAGTTCAATAAAAAACGTAAATCATTAAAAGTTTGTATTCTTACAATAATTAGCATAGTACAATTTTTTACAATTGTTTATTGAAACGCGAGGCGTCCCCCTAAAAATTCCAGAAATAGGACCAAATTGACAATTTTACATAATTTTTAAAAATGATGATTTATGTCCGTGTAACCTTTAGCTCATAGTTTTCATTTTCATAAGCCCAACATGAAATTAGGATATCCTTAAAACTTAACAAAGACGATCCGAAATTGCAATTTCAAACTTTTTTATAGCATAAACTATCGTCTGTTTGATATTAAGCTTAAAACCTTAAACACAATATAATCAGGGCTACCCTAAAAGTCCACAAAGATGTTTTAAGATTGCTAATACGCCTAAAAAGTGCCCTGTTCAAAATATGTAGCTGGAGAAAAGAGAGCGTGATCGAGTGGGCTATGCTAGTGGGTATTTGGGTAGGAAGTCGCGGAGGTTGGGAGACTGACTTGAGTTTCCAGGCATAGCCCACTCCATCACGCACTCGACAACGCAAAGCAACTCTCGCCATCGTGTGAAATAAGGCGGTGACACAGGACAAATGACCAGTTTAAAAATTGCCTGGTCCAGTTCAAAAATTAAATCGGAGGGTCAGTGGTCCACGAGACTAGTTTACTAGAGTCCACACATTAAAATAATAATATTTTAATTATCCACTACTTTAGTTTAGCAGACGACGTGCTATGGTCAATGGTCACGGACCAGTTTATTTATTGCAAGTCAGGACTCGGGAGGGTCGCTGGCCTAATGTCCAGTTTAAAAAAATCCTTATTTCCCACCCTGTGACGTGTTGCGCGTGATCGAGTAGGCTATGCTCAGAGAAAAAGAAATCTTCACTTCAGTCATAGCCCACTCGATCACGCGTATCACGATGCAAGCTGCTCGCGCTGCGCGAGCAGCCGCAGCGCAGCGTCCAGTAGCTCGGATCGAATGGGCTATGCTTCAGTTGGATGTCCTGGGCCTGAAATAAGCACAGAACACTGGACATTGTCCAATAATGTTCCATAAGTATTTTAAACACTAAGGGGGTCACTGGACAGTTGACCAGTAAATTTTTCCGAAGTTCTGATAGTTTGACTTTGAAGACGCGGCACAATTTTTGCGCACTCCAGTGGACATTGTCAGAGAATAATACGGCAGTACAGGGAATGGATCTCCCCTGCGACCCCCCTTGCCGGCCCCCTTTGGTATTATAGGGAAAACTCCTCCCCCTCCCCTCCCCCCATTTTGTACTCTTTTTCTGCGACCCCCATTTGGTATTATAGGGAAAGTCTTTTTTGGGTTTATAGGGAACCTGCCCGACCATATTTTCATCCACCCCTCCCCTCACCCCATTTGGTATTATAGGTAAAATATATGTTTTTGAGAAGCGAAACTCTTTTTAGGGTTTAAAGGGAAAGATATTTTTTCACCGTTAGATGTCGTTATGGTCAACCTTATTTGACGGAAAAAAAGAAGAATTTCTTCAAGTCGAGAGGGGTCCTCTTTAAGCTCAGATTTGTTCTTTTCGGATCTTATTTAAAAGGGTACGTTGTAGTAGGAAAACAAGATGACCAAGACCCTAATATATGTTTTTTTTTTAAAATACCAAACGTGTATAAAGTTTAAAAACTTTATTACCACAAATTCATAACTAAAGTTATAAGAAAATTGACAATACATCAGAAATAATATTCAAATGTTACATATATTCTAATAAAAACAATACAAAACATAAAAAAAGCCTTTTAATAAGACTTCTTTTAAAAATTAATGCAATCCTTTAAAATATAAAGTTGTCCAGCTAATATACTAAAGATATTGTAACTGTTAAACTCGTTTTCAATTTCTTGATTTTTCAATTTCTCTTCAAATTCTTTTATAATTTTAAAAGGGGAGATGTAATTTGTAAAATAACTGTAAACGCGATCAAATTTTTCGTGTTCTTCAATCATGTATAAATGAGAGGGGAGTATTTTAGTGTCGAAAAGCATTTCGTAAATGCTTGAAAGATAATTATTTATAACTTCAATCATGGTTCTGAATACGACCTTATGAGATCTTAGTCTATGTAAATGAGTGTTAATGGTTTCTGAGCTTCTATTTAATTCGTAAGCTTCAAAGGAGTGAAGAGTTATTTCGCTTAATTTTTTATCATTGATTTCGGAATAAAATTTTAAACAATCTTTAGACGCGAGAGCAGTTACTTTTCTATTGCCGTTGTCAGAAAGTAGCGCTTCAAATTGACGGGGTTCGTTCCCCGATGTCCAACCGGCTAGAGGACCAATCTTTAAGAGCAGATTGTGAAACTCGTCGTCGGTTAAAGCGAAGGTTTCGAAAGAGTTTTTGTTGTTAATACGGAGTTCTATGTCTAGGTGTAAATTCTCAAAGCCGAAAGTTAAGCATAATTTATCGCTTAAATGAAAACGGGTATTGATTTTCTTAATCGGAGAAATTGAGATTTTTCTTCTGACGCCGGTGTTCGGGTCGTAGAAAGAGACTTAAATAAAGAGACAGAGTTTCTTTAAATATTAAAAGAGAGAGTTAAAGGGCTAAAAAATCTATATTTACTGTTAGAGTCTCCGTGTTCCATGTTTCTTGGTCGGTGTTCGTCGAGAAAGTGTGGGTAATATGGTAAAGTAAGGGTCCTATTTATACTCGAAAATTAGCGTTGGTACTATTAGGGTATTGTTGTAAAAGTAAATAGGATGGAAAGTCTTTAGTCTCATTGTTCGATCTTAAATTTATCTTAATGTCAAACAATGAGACTAAATTTACAAATTCCAAAATTCCCAGAATTATAATAAAACACAAAGAAATAACAATAGTATTTGGTTTTAACATTGGTATATTCCTTTCATTACGACTTGTTTCCATGTTGACAGGTGAATGACAACTAATAATTATCAGTAACTAATGGCCTGCTTTTATTTGAAAATAGTGAGGGTAGTAACAATATAGCACCTGGTCCCGTAAAACACCGCACAAAGACTTTCTATTACTCGTATCTTTCTTATTTTCTCTTAGAGATTAAGTGATTTACGACCTTTTAAACGTTGGTAAATATCTTTTCATTTCACCTTGTTGACAACCAATAATTGAGGGTCCTCTTTTATTTCCTTTTCTTGACACATAGAGGAGTATTTTTTATAATAGGTATGAATAATAGGAAAACCCTATTATTATACTAAAGGTATTTAAAGTCTTTCTTTTTTAGGTATAAGAACTTATTTACTATTTTATTGTTGAGGGGATCGCGAAGATTAAGTGAATTATGACCTTTTAAACGTTAGTAAAAACCTTTGCATTTCACCTTGTTGACAACCAATAATTAAGGCTTCTCTTTTATTTCCTTTTCTTGACACATAGAGGAGTATTTTTTTATAATATCGGTATGAATAATAGGAAAACCCAATTATTATACTAAAGGTATTTAAAGTCTTTCTTTTTTCGGTATAAAATAACTTATTTACTCTTTTATTGTTGAGAGGACAACAAAGAATATATCACCTAAATAATTTTGCCAGTTTCAACATGTCAAAACTAAAGTAAGAAGTAACCGTAGAGGGTGCGAGGGAGGGGAACGTTATAGGAGAGTATAAATACGGAGTTGTACTCTAGTTGTACGTAATAGTTTTCCAGAATACGTCTTGAGAAACACGCACCTATAATGGACGCGGAAGGTTTGATTTGGGAATTGGAGGAATTAGCCTGTTGTAGGCCTTGGCCTATCGAAAAAATATATAGATTTTATTTTTTCCTATGCCATTTTCTATACGTCGATCCTTTAAAGACTTTTCCATTAGAAATACCAACATTTCTTAAGAACGCGAGTTTCGGAGTTATGGAAGCGTTCGTAGAAATAATTCGATTTATGAGCTCGGTTAAACTTTCGCCGAAATCTTGCGAAACATTAGAAGAACTAGAGACTTTACATAGTTTTATACCG
Organism: Phalangium opilio; assembly: GCA_019434445.1. NCBI lineage: Eukaryota > Metazoa > Arthropoda > Arachnida > Opiliones > Phalangiidae > Phalangium > Phalangium opilio. The sequence continues at coordinate 188,401 of JAEQBA010001294.1, forward strand.
CAACCATTTAGACCTTTATACGAACACAGTATAGAAGAAAGACGTTTAGAATTAAATGAAAATTTAACACTGGAGGAAGACTTTATGAATTCGCAGTATGATAGGGATATATTGAAATATCTCGAAGAAAATAACAACAAATTAGAAGGAGACGCGATAGAAGAGGAACTAAATGAAAACAGCGAGATTGAACCAAGCGATGACGAATCGATTTGGGAAGTTGAACTTTTACCCAGTTCTAGCGAAGAGGACGATATTGCCTCCAACCAAATAGGAAGAGGGGTGGAACCTTCCTTGATAAATGATTTACCTTGTTGCCAAATTATAAGTCAGAATCAAAAATACATAGAACAGTTCAATTTACACGGAAGAGAATTAGTCGTTAAAATAACGGACGATATAAAGGAAGGTATTCGGAATATAGTAGAAACCGTTTTAAGGCAGTACAAACCAACAGATTATATTCAAATATCTATGAGTAGTTACAATTTGCCATTAAGAAACGAGTTAGAAATATCGTTTCAAAGAGCGGATCAAATAGATATTGATTCGATATTTGAACAAATATCCGAGATATTGTACGATGATGAGCTAGAGAAATTTTTCATGGGTCCTATAAATATAACGTTTCACGTGGTAAGGGTTCCCGAAGGTCACGGTCGTAAGAAACCGGGTGGTCTTAAACCTTACAATTTATTTTGTCGCGATCGAAGGGGAATTACCCGTATAGAAAATTCGGATGTATTGTGTCTTCCGCGTTCCTTGGTTGTCTCGAAAGCGCATTGGGAGCATAAGAATGACAATACCAACGATACGTTCATTAAACGTCATTGGGAAAACATCAGAAAGTCTAATAACTCAAAGCAAAAAGACGAAGCGCTCAAGCTTTGCGTCAAAGCGGGAGTCCGACCTAACAAAGATTGCGGTAATGCCGAATCCCTCGTTAAATTTAGAAATTGTTTAAATCAGTTTTCTATATTAATATATAAATTCGAAAATAACGTACCGATATTAACATTGGGGGAAATTGACGACGAGAGACCGAGGTTGTTTCTCTTAAACGAAAAAAATCATTATAACGTGATAACGAACATTAGACCCCTTTTTGGACACGACAGATTTTGTTTTAAATGTTTAGTTCCTTATTGGCAATATCAAAATCATCAATGTAACGATTTCTGCTATAGATGCATGAGAGGTAAAATTTGCGTAGGCGAACACCTAAATTGCGACAAATGTTTAAGAACGTTTAGGGGCGAGGAATGTTTTCAAAGTCATTTACAAGGCCCTAAACCTCTTTGCGAAAAATTATTTCTCTGTTCGTTATGTTTTAAGGTTATAGATTATAGCAAAAGAAAAGAAAAACATATCTGCGGGGAAATGTATTGCAACGTGTGTGGAAAATATCAAGGTCCCGACCATCTTTGTTATATTCAAAAAATCAAAGATGCCCCGATTTTAGCTTCGTCCGCGAAGAAAAGACAAACTAATTTACCGAGTTTCGTCTTCGTGTTTTTCGACATAGAATCGATACAAATAAAACGGTACGAAGAAGACGGTAAAGAGAAAGGATTCGAACATCAACCAATATTACTTATTAGCCAAATTGTTTGCGAAAACTGCGTCGACGAAATAAATTTAAGATTTTGCGCGTTATGCGGTCAATTTGGAAACGGAGAAAGAAAATTCGCCGGATCGAATCCTATACACGGTTTTATGGAGTACCTAAGAACAATGGCCGACGTTAAAAATGCGTTATAATTAGCCATAACGGTAGTAAATACGACCTGAAATTTTTATTAAGAGAAATCATGGGTCGTGACGAAAATTGGCAGCCGGAATTAATCGTGAATGGAGCCGAGGTATATCAGATCAAACTTTACAATTTAATATTCTTAGACTCGTACAAATTCGTCCCAGTAGCTCTGTCTAAATTCCCCGCCACTTTCGGCTTTAGAGAGGATGACGAATCTAAGGGGTATTTCCCCCACTTTCTATTTAACGTAGTCGATCATAATTTCGACATTAACAATCAAGAACAGACCAATTACGTCATAGAGAAAGGATTACCCCCCAAAGAGGCCTACGGATGCGAAAATTTTACCTCAAAAAATCACGAATCGTTTCTTAAATGGTATAACGAAGAAGCCCAAACTGAATATGGGTTTAATTTTTTAATTGATCTTAATAAATATTGCTCGAATGACGTGACTATCTTGAGAAAAGGTTGCCTGATATTACGTAAACTTTTAATAGATAGAGTCGGTGTAGATCCGTTTCGTTGCGGGGCGGTGACAATGCCAGGGGTTTGTAGTCACGTGTATCGGAAAACCTTTTTAAAAAAAGATACGATAGGTATAATACCCAAGAATTTATACCGCCTTAAAGAAAATCAATCTCGCGTGGCGATTGAATGGTTAGTATGGTTAAGCCATAAAAGAAACATTCCAATTCAATCGGCGTATACGGGGAAAGAAGCGAGAGTCCTAAATATGAAAGTACGAGAATGAAGTGTTTGAATTTTTCGGATGTTGGTTCCACGGGTGTAAAGTTTGCTTTCCTTTAAATAGACATAAACTTATATCGGGTGATCCGGGTCAAACTTTAAATACTAGATGGATTCGAACGATGAAAATAATTAACAAGCTGGAATCGTTAAATAATATAAAATTGTCAACGATTTGGGAATGCGAGTGGAATTTAGAAAAGAAAAATAATCCCGAAATTAGCGATTTTCTATCGAACGAGAATTTATTAACTAAAATTAAAGAACCCTTGAATCCTAAAGATAGTTTTTTCGGAGGTCGTGTAAATACATTGAAAACATTCCACGAAACAAGGGGTACCGAACAGATTCATTATTTAGATTTCACATCTTTATATCCCTATGTAAATAAATGTAAAAAGAACGTGTTAAGTCACCCCAAAATATTACTCGAGAATATACCCGACATTTTTGAATTTGAAGGGTTACTTAAATGCGAAGTTTTGCCCCCGTCTAACCTATACCACCCGGTTCTTCCGGCTAAAATTAATAATAAATTAGTTTTTACATTGTGTTACACGTGTTGCAAAACTAAAAATCAAGAGGAATGTAACCACGAGCCTCACGAAAGACAATTAAACGGTACTTGGGTAATTGACGAACTTAGGCACGCGGTTAATAGAGGTTACGTGATTTTAAAAAAGATCGAAGCTTGGGTTTATGAAATAACCGAATACGATAAAGTCACCGGAAAGGGAGGCTTATTTCAAGAATATATCGATACCTTTTTAAGATATAAAACAGAGGCTAGCGGTTTTCCTTCAAATTGTAACACCGAACAAGAGAAGCGAGAATACGTTAAAAATTACAAATTAATGGAAGGTATCGATTTGAATCTAGATAATATTAAGAAAAACGAGGGGTTAAGATCATTGGCAAAATTTATGCTCAATTCGTTATGGGGAAAATTCGCGCAAAGAACTGTTTTAACCAAAACGGAAGTTTTGAAAACTGGTCGTGAGTTATTCGAATTATTATTAAATCCCGAAATCGAAGTTAGAAGTATTATGACTATAAACGAAAAGACGCTTCTAGTTAAATATATGCCTACCGAAGGAAACGAAATTGAACACAAACACACGAATGTAGTAGTCGCGTCGTCAGGGTTGGCAAAAATCCGGATAATTTGAATAAAATCCAGACCAGTGGTTTTTATTGGATTAAATCGGATTTTATTGGATTTATCCGGATTTTTTTAAAAAAATTAGTAATTTTAGGTTGTTTTTGTAGGCAAAGTACTTCTGTTTAGCTCTTATTTAAGTTTTGGGGCACTCCCCGACCTGACCCCTAGCCTCGGTTCCAATATAAAATCGTTTAACTGCTAAAATGTTTTCATGAAATCTATATCTTTCCTGAGTGCACGAGCCTAACACTAGCGCGGCTCCAGTGGATCCCTTACAAAGGGACTTTCCATCTAAACTCCGGGTTTGGCTTGGCAAAGGCTAGTGGGCGGGATTAGACATGCACGTATAAATCCTGCCCACAAATGCCTCCAGCTTTCCCAAGCCAAAACTGGAGTTCGTAAGGAAAGTCAACCTGTAGGGGATCCACTGGAACCACGCTATGCTTTAAGTTCGAGTGATACTGGTAAAATATTGTAAGCTGAAACTGAACAGTAACTGGTAACATAACTATTAGTTTTATCATTTACAATAAATAATCTTTAGTTATCGCTTCATATATTTTTGCCTTAATTGTTTCTGGTTGTATTTTAATTATTTTTATGGCACAAATTTGATTTTTCCCCATTCATAATTAAGCCGGATAATTTAGGTGGATTTTTTTAAGTGGATTAATCCGGATTAAACCAGGTGGTTTAAACCGGACTGGATAGGTAGTTGCCAATCCTGCGCGTCGTACACTACAGCAATGGCGAGGCTACATTTACTAGAGTCTTTAGAACAAGTTGGTCAAGCCTGCTACTATTGCGACACTGACTCATTACTGTATTTAACACCTAATGGAGACCCTTTATTACCTACGGGAGACTATTTGGGACAACTTAAAAATGAATTAGAATGTTTTGGCAAGCGAGCATATTGTCAATTATTCGTAAGCGGAGGTCCTAAAAATTATAGCATGTCAATATTTGATCCTGACTCGGGGAAAAATATAATATTACTAAAGTGAAAAGATTTAGGTTAGACACTAATTCGGAAAAAATTATAAATATAAAAAACCTAAAAGCCTTGTTGGGCGTTGAAATTGAAGAAAATGAAACTACTGATTTTAAAATACGTATTCCCAGAAGTGGTATGAGACTAGAAGTGAAGGGCTCTAGCATTGGTAATAGATCCTGGCACTAGTGAACAAATTTGAGGATTTTATGCCGCTTCCCACGCGCTAAAACTAGAGAGAGAAAAATTGGTCGAGTTCCAAAAACATTTCCTACCCCCTTCCCTTCAACCTAAAGCCGCAGAACACGGACCCGGCTCCTTGAATCTAGTTCGGCCGTCTACCACCGCGAGCGTCTCACCTTTTGGAGGGAAAAATTCTGCAACCGCCACTAGAGGGCCAACCGTTAGTGTTATATCAAGTCTTTTCACTAATGCCGAGTGAAGAATTTGGTTAGCTCAATACTTCTAGTATCATACCACTTCTGGTATTCCTAAACAAATAAGAAGATTACCAAATCATATTGTTGTATCTCGCGATGAAACTAAAGTATACAGAATAATATTAGATAAAGTAAGAATTTTACCTAATAATTTCGAAACTGTACCATACGGTTATAAACTTTAAAGGAATGAAAGTCTAAAATGTGAAAAAAACGCAATTTACAAATTTAAACTGTTTTTTAATTTATGTTTATGAACTATTTGAACTATTTTTTTTTACAAAAAAAATCCTTTTCAAAAAAAAAACAAAATATTATTTTGATTCATTGTGTTTTTATTTTATTTTTTAGAAAAACTTAAAATAAAATTAACAAAATTTTTTTAAAATTGTAAATTCTTCAGGAGCATTTTAAAAAATTCTTTTGAATTGAAAAGATTTTTTCAATCAATATTTTTTAATAGCATGTGTCATAATGCAAAATATTCCTTCAAATAATGTTTCGTCTTATTGGCCGTGGCGAATGGTTTGTTCGATGTTTATTTGAATTATTTGCATCCTCGCTCGGAAAGTGCGAAGCTGGACTAATTCCAACAGCATGCTGATTATAAAAATAATAATAAAATAAACTATATAAACAATAATACTAGTTTTATATAAACAATAATACTAGTTTTAAGGTATATGAAAAAAACTTACGCGAAACCCTTGCAATTATTAACGTATTGACTAATTAAAAAAAAGGGTTAAATTTTTTTCTAGTAATGTAAATAGAGAAAACACTACTCACTTTTCGCCATTATTCTAGGAGAGCGGTCGCTCTCTTAGATAAGACTTGATACTGCCTCTAATGCTAAAGGAGGGTTCTTTGATTGGCCGTAACTTTTTTCGTATTGTGTATACTGCTTTGAATTTTTGCCAGTGAACTAAAATTTGGGCCCTAGTTTTGTGGTTAAAATTTCAAAGAGATCCAACGAATAGTTAATTCTATAATGAAAAAAGTTGTTAACGGTGGTTTTAGAATCCATAAAATGAATCCGACATTTGGTGAAAAATACTATATTCTTCCATAGAGATAGTATGGGATTTTTTTGTAAAGTGACCTTCTCTAGGAAGGCATATAAAGAAAACTATTCATTCGTTATGTTTGGGAACCATCTTAAATGAAAGATAACAGTCCGTAGATGTGCCTTTCCTTAGTTTTATTAAGATAAATTAAGTTTAAGTATTGATTTTTATCATTATTAACACATACTTTGACTTACGTTGTTTTGGGTATTGGAATTACGGCGTTTTACCACTGTTAGAGACACGCATTTTGGCCCTAATTTTTAATATTGGACTTACGGCGTTTATGTCGTGATTCAAGCCGTTAGAGGGATATTAAGCAAGAAAAACATGGCGTTTGAGATCTTGTAGGTGCTTTGCCCGGGTGCTTGTGGGTACTTGCGGGTGCTTGTGGGTAATTGTGGGTGCTTGTAGGTACTTGTGGGTACTTGTGGGTAATTGTGGGTGCTTGTAGGTACTTGTGGGTACTTGTGGGTGCCTGCAGGTACTTGTGGGTTTTTGTGGGTGCTTGTAGGTGTTTTTGGGTGTTTGTAGGTACTTGTGGGTGTTTGTAGGTACTTGTGGGTGTTTGTAGGTACTTGTGGGTGCTTGTAGGTACTTGTGGTTGCTTGTAGGTACTTGCAGGTGCTTGTGGGTACTTGTGGGTACTTGCAGGTGCTTGTGGGTGCTTGTGGGTACTTGCAGGAGCTTGTGGGTGCTTGTGGGTACTTGTGGGTGCCTGCAGGTACTTGTGGGTTCTTGTAGGTACTTGTGGGTGCTTGTAGGTGCTTGTGGGTGCTTGTAGGTACTTGTGGGTGTTTGTAGGTACTTGTGGGTGCTTGTAGGTACTTGTGGTTGCTTGTAGGTGCTTGTGGGTACTTGCAGGTGCTTGTGGGTGCTTGTGGGTACTTGTGGGTGCTAGTAGGTACTTGTGGGTTCTTGTGGGTACTTGTGGGTGCCTGCAGGTACTTGTGGGTTCTTGTGGGTGCTTGTGGGTGCTTGTAGGTACTTTTGGGTACTTGTAGGTACTTGTGGGTACTTGTAGGTACTTGTGGGTACTTGTAGGTACTTGTGGGTACTTGTAGGTACTTGTGGGTACTTGTAGGTACTTGTGGGTACTTGTAGGTACTTGGGGGTACTTGTGGGTGCTTGTAGGTACTGGTGGCTACTTGTAGGTACTGGTGGCTACTTGTAGGTACTGGTGGCTACTTGTAGGTACTGGTGGCTACTTGTTGGTACTTGTGGGTACTTGTTGGTACTTGTGGGTACTTGTTGGTAGTTGTGGCTACTTGTAGGTAGTCGTGGGTACTTGTAGGTACTCGTGGGTACTTGTGGGTACTTGTAGGTACTTGTAGGTACTTGTGGGTGCTTGTAGGTACTTGTGGGTGCTTGTAGGTACTTGTGGGTGCTTGTAGGTACTTTTGGGTGCTTGTAGGTACTTTTGGGTGCTTGTAGGTACTTGTGGGTGCTTGTAGGTACTTGTGGGTGCTTGTAGGTACTTGTGGGTGCTTGTAGGTACTTGTGGGTGCTTGTAGGTACTTGTAGGTAGTTGTTGGTAGTTGTGGGTACTTGTAGCTACTTGCGGGTGCTTGGAGGTACTTGCGGGTACTTGCCCCGGGTACTTGTGGGTGTTTGTAGGTACTTGTGGGTGTTTGTAGGTACTTGTGGGTACTTGCCACGGGTGCCTCTGGGTGCTTGCCCCGGGTGCTCCTGGGTACTTGTAGGTACTTGCCCCGGGTGCTCCTGGGTGCTTGACCCGGGTGCTTGTAGGTACTTGCTCCGGGTGGTTGTGGGTACTTGCTCCGGGTGCTCGTGGGTACTTGCTCCGGGTGCTTGTAGGTACTTGCTCCAGGTGCTTGTAGGTACTTGCTCCAGGTGCTTGTAGGTACTTGTTCCGGGTGCTTGTAGGTACTTGCTCCGGGTGCTTGTAGGTACTTGCTCCGGGTGCTTGTAGGTACTTGCTCCGGGTGCTTGTAGGTACTTGCTCCGGGTGCTTGTAGGTACTTGCTCCGGGTGCTTGTAGGTACTTGCTCCGGGTGCTTGTAGGTACTTGCTCCGGGTGCTTGTAGGTACTTGCTCCGGGTGCTTGTAAGTACTTGCCCGGGTGTAATCAATATGAACTGAACTGAACCGGGCCGATAGTAGGTGTAATGCAGAGGGTTATGGATAATGCTCAGGCAGTTGCCTTTCGGGGAGTCACGGAGGCTCTAGTATAGTTCGGCTGCTTTAACCGGCCTAAAAGTTGAAGTTGTACACGTTCGACAGTTAAATTATAGTTAAGTTAATAAAAGTGTTTTTAGTTTGTTTACGACGGCTATTTTATTGATTCGGAAAGTTTAAAGTGAGAGTAAAGTTAACAAATCAGAAGTGGGATGAAACGGACTACAACGAAAAGGAAGTGAAATACGGACGTCGACGGAGTACACCCTAAGCCTAGGGATATAGAGTGAGCAAAAAGTAAAGCCTAGTTGATTGATTCGGTCTTAAGAAAATTTTCAAGAGAGAAGAAAATTACGAGAAGAGCGAGTTAGATTAACGAATGCATGAGAAATTAAAAGCTAGTACAGATCAAAGAATCCTAGAAGAAGGGGAAAGGGAGGTTAGAGCAAGATTTAATATGGATAGAGCCGGGCACAAGTTTCATGGAAAGGAACCAGAGGTGGCTGGAAATTTTGGATTTGAGGGTGCTCAGGCGATCTCGGAAGGGAATGGTGTCTAGTTAGACCAATTAGAAAGAATTATGACACATGCGATAAGTACGGCGGTGCAGCAGTCGGTGACGGCTGTTATGCAAGTACAGGGTCAATTAGCGCAAGGAGGATCTAGTCAACATCATCACTGGGGCGAGGCGAGTAACTTAATTCCCGAGTTTAACCCAGACACAAACAAACAGCAAACAGCGGAAATGTGGTGTGAGAAAGTAGATGAGATTGCCAAGGCTTATGGTTGGAGCGATGATAAGGTTATTATAACTCATGCTCTGCCCAAACTAAAAGGGGTTGCGAAGGTGTGGTATGAGGGGTTGGCTACAGTCTCGTACTCCTGGGATGAATGGAAAGATTTGCTTCAAGAATGGTTTCCATCAGTGAAGGGTACCCAGAGGTTATATAACGAAATGGTTCAGAGGGTTAAAAGGCCAGACGAGACAATAGAGCAGTATTATCATGACAAGGTGGCCAAGGCCCGGTTATGTGGGATCTCAGAAGATGCAATGGTTGATTTTTTAATTACTGGCCTGAAAGATAGACGTCTCATCACAGCTCTTAGCACCCGAGATTTTTCAACACCACAGGAGTTACTAAAGACTACCAAACAGATAGAAGATCGATTAGACTTAGTCAGTGACCCCAAGGGAGTTAGTTATGATCTGAGTAGGAAGGACAGATTTAGAAGTACTAGGCCACATCAACCCCAAGGCCCAACTGGCAATAAGCCACAGATGCAGGTAGCTAGGGGTAATTCCCAGCAAGAGGATCTGGGAAATCGTCGTAGACCGAAGTATAATGGCCAGGGGGAGCCCTTGTGTTTTAACTGTTTCCAATATGGTCACATGGGGAAAGACTGCCAACAACCAAGGATGCCAAGGTTTGGGCATGAGACGAAAGACTGCAAGTCAGGGGCAGTACTTCACTTGGGGTCAGGGAAGTTGAACGATGATGGGAACGAGAAGTATTTCAAGGAGGGCCGAATTAACGGCAAGGACATTAGATGTTATTTGGATTTCGGTAGTAAATGTGTGCTGATCCGTAGGCAGAATGCGGAATGGTTGGGGTGCCAGGTGGAACCTGTGTTACCGGAATTTGTTATTACCGGATTTGGATCTGGAAGAACGAAGCCGGTGGGCCGGTTTCGAGCCTTCTTGGAAGAAGATCAGGCTAAAGGTTGGGAGACAGTCTACGTTGTCGAGGATCACGTACAGGAAATTCCCTTGTTGGTTGGGCAACCATTTACTGAACAAGAGCATATAACCGTAGTCAGGAGGAGCAACGTGATTAGATTGTTTCAAGAAGAACACGTTGAAGATGGGGATGACTGTTTGAGGAAATTGATGGTCCCTGAATTGCCTAAGCCACCAGTATGCCTTTGGGCTAAAGATGCCAAAGTTATTCCGCCTAATTATGTCGGGTTCGTCAATCTATATACAGAAGACTTGGGTAATGCTGGTAAAGATTATTTCTTGAACGCACAGCTACGATTTCAACCGGGGCAAGAGCATTGTATACCAAGGAGCGTTATCAATATTGATGGGAAGGGACAAACAGTTATTCCTGTAATTAACATGGCTAGCAGGGAGTTGGAGATAAAAAAGGGTCAGAAGATGGTTAGGGTGGAAGGTTGTGAAGAATTGGCAGAGGATACCCACGATTTGGACGTCAAGCTGGTGGGGACGTCCATGTTACGGCCGCTTCAGAGGGAGAAGATAAAGGTGGGTCAAGGTGTGACCAGCGATCAGAGGTTACTACTCTATGCGTTATTGGATGAATATCGTGATTGTTTCGCTGAGGATTTGAGAGAATTGGGGCACACTAACCTAGCCGAGATGAAGATTGAGCTTACGTCGCAACAACCAATAACGTACCGACCTTACCGTTTATCTTTTGCTGAGAGGGAGAAGGTTAGGAGTAGGGTAGCTGAGCTACTGGAGGCGGGGATCATCGTCGACTCAGATTCCCCGTACGCAAGTCCTATCTTAATTGTTAAGAAGAAGACAGGTGATGAAAGGCTGTGTGTGGATTACCGTGCCTTAAATAGAATCACTAAGCGAGATGCTTTTCCCCTGCCACGAATAGAGGATCAGCTGGAGAGACTCCAAGGCAGTTGTTATTTCACGAGTTTAGACTTGGCTTCCGGATATTATCAAATACCGATGGAAGAAGGATCGAGAGAGAAAACCGCGTTTGTGACACCGGACGGCCACTATGAATTCCAGGTTCTCCATTTTGGGTTAACGAACGGTCCGGCGGTTTTCCAGCGGTTGATAAACGCAGTATTAGGTCCCCGGAGATTTTCCATAGCATTGGCTTATATGGATGATATATTGCTACCCTCAGTAGATGTTGAAGAGGGCATTGGAAATTTAAGGACAGTCTTAGACGTTTTTCGAAGGGCCAGGTGACGTTGAATCTCAGGAAGTGCTCTTTTCTGTTGGATAAAATAGACTAATTGGGATTCGAGATTTCCAGAGAAGGAATCCAACCGGGCCGGAGGAAGATTGAATGCGTGACTATGTTTCCGAAGCCCGTTAACATACACGAAGTTAGAAGATTTCTGGGCCTTACGAGTTACTTCAGGCGATTCATAAAAGGGTATGCAAGTATAGCCCGGCCTTTAACCCAGCTTTTACAGAAAGAAGCCAATTTTATATGGACTGAGTTGGAGGAGGAAGCGTTTGTTAAATTGAAGGAGTTGCTCACGCAAAGACCCGTGTTGGGGCTCTTTGACTTCCGGGCTGAGACAGAAGTGCACACCGATGCTAGTCAGTTTGGAATCGGTGGAATCCTGCTACAGAAGGGGGGAGATGGTCGTTTACACCCCATCATTTACGCTAGTCGAAAGACCACAAGGGAGGAATCGAAGTATCATTCGAGCGAGTTGGAGACGTTGGCCATGGTATGGTCCATGGAGAAATTTCGAGCTTATTTGATTGGGAAGAAGTTTACTGTGGTGACCGATTGTAACTCAGTTCGGAATACAATGGCGAAGAGAGATTTGGTACCGCGAATTGGGAGATGGTATCTTCGAACACAAGAATTCCAGTATGACATTGAGCATAGGTCTGCGGCTAGGATGGCTCATGTGCACTGTTTGAGCAGAGCACCCCATGATCCGGCGGAAGAGTCAGAAATTGTTCATGGGTTAGATGTTCTTACAACGGAGGTTTCGTTAGATGATTGGTTGACGATTGCTCAGTTGGAGGACCCACGAATTAGGGTTATCAGAGATCAGTTAAACAAGAAGCATAATTTGTCAAAGGAAGATAAACGGGTGAAGGGCGAGTATGAGATAAAGCATGGAAGAGTTTTCAAGAAGGTTATCGGCGAAGGAGGCGAACAGACGCTGTTGTGGGTAGTCCCGCAGAAAGTTAGATGGAGAATAGTTCGACGTTGTCATGATGACATAGGGCATTTCTCGGTTGACAAGACTCTGGCCAAGGTTAGGGAAACATATTGGTTTCCGGGGATGAAGAATTATATCAGTCGATACATTGGGTCTTGCATGGAATGCTTATATCACAAATATCCCGGAGGAAGGAAGCCGGGGTACCTGCATTCCATAGACAAGGTGGGAAAGCCGTTGGACACAGTCCATATGGATCATTTGGGACCTTTTATTAGAAGTACCAAGGGAAATACGTATCTGATAGTCATCGTAGACGCCTTCACAAAGTTTACCATATTGAAGCCTGTTCGAGATGCGGGAGCTGGGCCAACGGTTAAGGTGTTGGAGGAGTTGATAGCGATGTTTGGGGCACCCCGGAGAGTGATAACGGATCAGGGATCTGCTTATACTAGCAAAAAGTTCAAGGCTTTATGTGAGAGTTCAGATATAATCCACATAAAGAACGCAACAGCGACCCCACGTGGGAATGGGCAGGTCGAGCGATATAATAAAACGATCACTCCAGCCATAGCAAGTTCATGTCGGCGGCAGGATGAGAGAGATTGGGATGAAAGACTTGGCCATGTCCAATGGGGTGTGAATAATACAATTAATCAGGCTACGAAGAACACACCTTTTGGCCTATTGTTTAACTTCCGGTCACGGAACCCTTCGGGAAATGTCATAGCGGATGCAGTGACCGAGACTTTTGATGAAGAATTGATGACGAAACGTGAAGCAGCTCTGCACCGCATTAGGGAGGATCAAAAGAAGCAGAGCATGCGTTATAATATGAAACGTGCTAAGGCCACGACATTCGAGCCTGGGGATTTGGTCGTAGTGGAGAGGGAGCCGATAGCAACAGGCGAGCCAAGAAAAACGAATTCTCGCTATAAGGGCCCATATGTGGTGACCAAGAACCTTGGGTTTGATAGATATCAGATCGAGGATTTGCCAGAAACACAGAGAACGAATAGATTCTATAGGAACGTTGCACCAATCGACAAGCTAAAAAGATGGTGCATGTTTGACGAGTATGATGAACTCGAGTCGGGCTCTAGCGATCCTGAAGAGCCAGTTCCAGTAGTTCCGGAAAAATCAGTTCCAGTAGTTCCTGAAAAGCCAGTTCCAGTAGTTCCGGATAAATCAGTTCCAGTAGTTCCTGAAAAGCCAGTTCCAGTAGTTCCTGAAAAGCCAGTTCCAGTAGTTCCTGAAAAGCCAGTTCCAGTAGTTCCTGAAAAGCCAGTTCCAGTAGTTCCTGAAAAGCCAGTTCCAGTAGTTCCTGAAAAGCCAGTTCCAGTAGTTCCTGAAAAGCCAGTTCCAGTAGTTCCTGAAAAGCCAGTTCCAGTAGTTCCTGAAAAGCCAGTTCCAGTAGTTCCTGAAAAGCCAGTTCCAGTAGTTCCTGAAAAGCCAGTTCCAGTAGTTCCTGAAAAGCCAGTTCCAGTAGTTCCTGAAAAGCCAGTTCCAGTAGTTCCTGAAAAGCCAGTTCCAGTAGTTCCTGAAAAGCCAGTTCCAGTAGTTCCTGAAAAGCCAGTTCCAGTAGTTCCTGAAAAGCCAGTTCCAGTAGTTCCTGAAAAGCCAGTTCCAGTAGTTCCTGAAAAGCCAGTTCCAGTAGTTCCTGAAAAGCCAGTTCCAGTAGTTCCTGAAAAGCCAGTTCCAGTAGTTCCTGAAAAGCCAGTTCCAGTAGTTCCGGATAAATCAGTTCCAGTAGTTCCTGAAAAGCCAGTTCCAGTAGTTCCTGAAAAGCCAGTTCCAGTAGTTCCTGAAAAGCCAGTTCCAGTAGTTCCGGATAAATCAGTTCCAGTAGTTCCTGAAAAGCCAGTTCCAGTAGTTCCTGAAAAGCCAGTTCCAGTAGTTCCTGAAAAGCCAGTTCCAGTAGTTCCTGAAAAGCCAGTTCCAGTAGTTCCTGAAAAGCCAGTTCCAGTAGTTCCTGAAAAGCCAGTTCCAGTAGTTCCTGAAAAGCCAGTTCCAGTAGTTCCTGAAAAGCCAGTTCCAGTAGTTCCTGAAAAGCCAGTTCCAGTAGTTCCTGAAAAGCCAGTTCCAGTAGTTCCTGAAAAGCCAGTTCCAGTAGTTCCTGAAAAGCCAGTTCCAGTAGTTCCTGAAAAGCCAGTTCCAGTAGTTCCTGAAAAGCCAGTTCCAGTAGTTCCTGAAAAGCCAGTTCCAGTAGTTCCTGAAAAGCCAGTTCCAGTAGTTCCTGAAAAGCCAGTTCCAGTAGTTCCTGAAAAGCCAGTTCCAGTAGTTCCTGAAAAGTCTGTCGCAGTAGTTCCTGAGTCAACGACCCCTGGTGGTCAAGTTTCGGTTGGTGCGAATCAAGATGACGGTGCGCCTGAGGCGGGCATGCAGAGTAGACGGAGTACGCGTAAACGGACTCAACCAAGTTACTTAAAGGATTTTTGTACGAGGAAATAGTTAGGGGTGTTGAGGTTGTTTTATTTGATAGTTAGAATTTTAGTTGGTACAGTAGGAAAGACATTATGGAAATGTAATCCGAGTTTTATGATTGTGAGAAATTTTATTGTATCAGTTAGCTAAGACAGGAGCCTTAGGTGTGGTCAGGATGGTCGATTGTAATCAATATGAACTGAACTGAACCGGGCCGATAGTAAGTGTAATGCAGAGGGTTATGGAAAATGCTCAGGCAGTTGCCTTTCGGGGAGTCACGGAGGCTCTAGTATAGTTCGGCTGCTTTAACCGGCCTAAAAGTTGAAGTTTTACACGTTCGACAGTTAAATTATAGTTAAGTTAATAAAAGTGTTTTTAGTTTGTTTACGACGGCTACTTTATTGATTCGGAAAGTTTAAAGTGAGAGTAAAGTTAACACGGGTGCTTGTAGGAACTTGCCCCGGGTGCTTGTAGGAACTTGCCCCGGGTGCTTGTAGGTACTTGCCCCGGGTGCTTGTAGGTACTTGCCCCGGGTGCTTGTAGGTACTTGCCCCGGGTGCTTGTAGGTACTTGCCCCGGGTGCTTGTAGGTACTTGCCCCGGGTGCTTGTAGGTACTTGCTCCGGGTGCTTGTAGGTACTTGCTCCGGGTGCTTGTAGGTACTTGCTCCGGGTGCTTGTAGGTACTTGCTCCGGGTGCTTGTAGGTACTTGCTCCGGGTGCTTGTAGGTACTTGCTCCGGGTGCTTGTAGGTACTTGCTCCGGGTGCTTGTAGGTACTTGCTCCGGGTGCTTGTAGGTACTTGCTCCGGGTGCTTGTAGGTACTTGCTCCGGGTGCTTGTAGATACTTGCTCCGGGTGCTTTTAGGTACTTGCTCCGGGTGCTTGTAGGTACTTGCTCCGGGTGCTTGTAGGTACTTGCTCCGGGTGCTTGTAGGTACTTGCTCCGGGTGCTTGTAAGTACTTGCTCCGGGTGCTTGTAGGAACTTGCCCCGGGTGCTTGTAGGAACTTGCCCCGGGTGCTTGTAGGTACTTGCCCCGGGTGCTTGAAGGTACTTGCCCCGGGTGCTTGTAGGTACTTGCCCCGGGTACTTGTAGGTGCTTGTGAGTGCTTTTAGGTACTTGCCCCGGGTGCTTGTAGGTACTTTGCCTCCTCCATAGGATTAACATTACACTAAATTTTGGAAGCTCGTAACTCTGGTTATATTAGAGATACGAGGATATCCTTTGATTATGTAATAGTCCTATTTGCCCCTTCCCTCCTTCGTTAACATTTGCTCCATAGGATACTCCATATACGGGAAAAACCTGGAAAACTCAGGGAAGTATACGGGGAAAAGCCTGGAAATCTCAGGGAAATTTGTTTTCCAAAAGTTGTATGAGGGGGGACGTAAAAGGAGGCCGGGCTATTTCGCCTTTCCTCAGTCGGAAAATACGTAGTTTTCGTCATTCGCGTCGCGTTTACGTGAGTTTTCTGGTCCGTGACCAAATAAGCATTCTTTTAAACTGGACATTAGGCCAGCGACTTTCCTGACTTGGAATAAATTAACTGGTCCGTGACCATTGACCAGAGCACGTCGTCTGCTAAACTAAAGAAGTGGATAATTAAAATATTAGAATTTTCATGTGTGGAGTCTGGTTACCCTTGAACTTTCTTAGTAGTCTCGTGGACCACTGACCCCTCCTCCGATTTAATTTTTGAACTGGACCAAGCAATTTTTAAAATGGTCATTTGCCCTGTGTCACCGCCTTATTTCCACGCTGGCGCGAGTTGCTTTGCGTTGTCGAGTGCGTGATGGAGTTGGCTATGCCTGGAGTCCCAAATTTGAAGGCGAGAGGAATGGAGTGGAAACCCCCATACCTATAGGCAACATAGTCCTCCCAGCATCCTCAGCGGTTAGGTAGGGTCGTACTGGACAAAATTGTAAAGGGCGCTCCCTCTATCTTCAAAATAGAAGCTAGTTCTCATACAAATAAAATGGCGCTACGCGGCAGCACTTAGCAATCGCCTACCGAAGGGTAGGGGCTTGCGCGAGGTACATTGGGAGAGATACGGTGCCGCAGGTCGCCCATCATCATTTCCAATCCATCTCAACTCCCTTATCCCTGTCCCAACCCCCGCAACTTCCAACCACTAGCATAGCCCACTCGATCACGCTCTCTTTTCCCCGGCTACATATTTTGAAGATGGCACTTTTTAGGCGTATTAACAATCTTGGATCATCTTTGTGAACTTTTAGGGTAGCCCTGACTATATTTTGTTTAAGGTTTTAAGCTTAATAACAAACAGACGTTAGTTTATGCTACAAAAAAGTTTGAAATTGACAATCCCGGATCGTCTTTATGAAGTTTTAGGGATATTCGAATTTCATATTGGGCTTATGACAATTTTGAGCTAAATGTTAAACGGACATAAATCAGCAATTTTAAAAATTTTGTAAAATTGTCAATTTGGTCCTATTTCTGGAATTTTTAGGGGGCGCCTCAATAAATGATTGTAAAAATTGTATTATGTTAATTTCAATAAGAATACAAACTTTTATTGATTTACGTTTTTTTTTTGAAGTATCATTATAAATAAATGTCTGATTGAGTTAAAGTTATGGTCCCCTTATATATGTTTCTGCTTAGTGCAGATTTTGAAAATGTAAAACAGTTTCTTAACATTCTTAATTAAAATGAAGACTGAAGGAACAGATATTAATCAAAAATGTCTTGATTAGAATCAAGACCTAAAAATTATCGATAAGACTGAGGTTATCACTTGTCTGAAGGATCAGATATTAATTTTTCTTTTTAATTGAAACTTAAATGCATGCTTAAGAAAAAACAACGTTCCATTACCGTTTTCCGTTGAAATAAATTATTTTACTGGTAATCAATTTCAAAAATTTACTTATCTCGGCTTTTCGACCACAATTCCATTCCCCGAAAACATTTTATCATTACATTAATTACTTTTGGGAGATAACGTGTCAAAATAACCTATAAAACAATAAAAAACTGTAATAGCGGTCTGTTTAGCCATGACAACAACCTTTTAAAAGTTACAAGGACTATATAACCCTTTCGAGACTAACAGGACCTGAGAAAACTATAGCTTAACCTGCTACTAGTACGACCAGGGAGAATTGATGTAAACTGGACTTGAAATTTCATCATGTGCGACCTGCGGCCCTGAAACTCTCCAATAGCCCCAGTGTGTGTAGAACATAATTTTTTCGCTGTTATCTGCCAAAATCAATCTTTCTAGGTAGTGCCGCCTCCTCACTTGAATTTTTCATGATATATTAAGGTTTGAACCGAAACAAAATTCTAGATTACTATATTCACTATCATGTCCCTCTGCTACCTTGAAGCAAACTTTCCTCTCTTTTTGCTGCTCATTACCGGTGCCATTCCCTTGAATTTCTGTTCGTTATAGCTACTATCATGAGTTTATTTATTTCAAACCAAAATATAAAAAAATGGATTCTTTTTCCTTTTGTGCTACTTAGAATTTACAAATGTATATAACGTTGTACCGTGCCATATCAAATAGTCTCTAACCATTGTTAGAAACTAGAGAGAGAAATTGGGCAGTAACACTGATCATGCCCTGAACTATGAAAAGAACAATACGACGGTTGACTAAAGTACACTTGATAATACATCATTTTGCAAAACCGCGAGTAAAAATGTTACTGTCCCTATTGAATTTGGCGCCATTGGTTTTAGAATAATTAAACTGTTCCACTGCGAAGCGTGCAGGTCACGAATGGGGATGAAACATCTTTAGGAACCTTTTAAAACGCAAAACCATACACGTACTCTCCCAAAAGTAATTAATGTAATGATAAAATGTTTTCGGGGAATGGAATTGTGGTCGAAAAGCCGAGATAAGTAAATTTTTGAAATTGATTACCAGTAAAATAATTTATTTCAACGGCAAACGGTAATGGAACGTTGTTTTTTCTTAAGCATGCATTTAAGTTTCAATTAAAAAGAAAAATTAATATCTGATCCTTCAGACAAGTGATAACCTCAGTCTTATCGATAATTTTTAGGTCTTGATTCTAATCAAGACATTTTTGATTAATTATTAACAGTGTTGTGTTCTACAAGTCTATTCAGTTGTGACAACAACACTTCAACGTAGTCCTCGTCGTTGATGAAAGGGCGCAAACTTTGAACGTATTGTTCTACCATTCCTTTGACTCTATAAAAAAAAATAAAAAATTGTGAAATGAAGACACGTGTGAGGTTGTGTTAGCGATTTTAGTAAGAAATAAAATCAGAAAAAAATTACATGTCCGAGTGACAATTGAGGGTTTCAAATGAGGGTCCTGGCATTCTACACCAAGGTGTTAAGGTGTAAGACGGTTCTTCAGTTTCGGAGTCGTTGTTCGATAAGGGAGGAGAAGGAATTGTAATTTGGAAATTTTCAAAAGGGGCCAAATTTTCCAATTCATGAAAAGGCGAGGGTGAAAATGGCGTATCAACGCCGTGCAAAAGACTACGAGAGAGAGAATAAAAATTAAACAAAATCGCAATAAAGGTAATAGTATCATATTACTTACCAATCTGGTCCAGCGGAACATCGTACGTTTAGATCCATTTTCTTTTAGAGTGACTTCTTTTAACCGCTAAAATTTTGCTCTTAACTCGTGTTGGGTCAAGTCAAAAATGATGGTCCCGAAAATAGGCCTAAATGCTCTTTATATTTAGAGAAGAGGGATAGTAAAAAAAAGGGTTTTCCAAAATCATATGGTCTTTTTGACCACCGATGAAGTTTATTTAGGTGTTAGAATAAAGGACCAGTACGTAGTTAACATTGACATGAATGAATGGGATTCCTAGTAACAACCCCCCATCTCTTTACTTTTGGGATTTTAAGTTAGAGATTATGGTTGACGATGTAACCACTCCTACCCCAAAAGAGAAAGTTGTCAATTTTTTTTTCTCCAAAGAGTATAGGGGATTTTTAGGTAAGAATTTTTGTTGAAAATAGAAGAAACCAGCCCCCTACATTATATGTAGGTCAAGAAAAGTTTGTCAGCTTAATGATAACGTTGGTGGTAAAGGTTAGAGCAGAAAAAGAATTTAGTAAATAGTCAAGAAGCAGATGTCTTTTTTTTTCTTTACAAAATACTTTAAAAAAAATTATTTGGAGGGACGTGGGGGTGAGGGGGGCGGCCTCCATCCGCGCGCGTGCGCGTAAAATCCGCGCGCGTTTAAAATTAATTTTCCTCGCGAGCGCGCGAACGCGTTAATTATTTATTTAATTGCATTTCTTATTTTTGATTCATTCGTATTTATATAAACTTCGAAGTAAGACGTATGATAATACCTTTCGAACATGCAGCATCGATATTGTTAGCCGGTAGTTCCGGTAGCGGTAAAACAGTATTTTGTTATAGAATTATTAAAGATTTAGAATATATGTTTAAACCTAAAATTGATCAAATTGATTATTATTATTCGGAATGGCAACCTTTTTATGACGATATGAAAAGTAATAGTAATATTAATTTTATTCGTGGATTACCGGATGATATTACTATTTACGACGCTTCTAAAAATATATTAATGATAATTGACGATTTAATGAGCGAAAATAAAAGTACTTTAATAGCCGATATATTTACTAAATATAGTCATCATAGATCTATATCGGTTTTAGTTTTAGTACAAAATTTATTTCATAAAAATATAAGAGAAACATCTTTAAACTCTAAATATATTATTTTATTTAGACAAATTAGAGATAAAATGCAAGTCAATTTTTTATTCAAACAAATCGATCCGTATAATTGGAAATTTATTCAAGAAAGTTACAAAGACGCTACCAAAAATCCTTATTCTTATTTATTATTCGATTTTAGTCAAAATTTTCCGAGGAATGGAGAATTAGAACTAATATTTTCCCGAATGAAAAAATTACTATCTACGTTTCTAAATAAAAGAAGATAAATTTCGATACCTAGCTTCATTTTTAAGATGGCTATGAAACGTAAAAGACCTTCGAAACGACGAAGGAAAGGAAATTTTTGTCAAAGTTTAGCTAAAAAGAATATACACTTAATTAAAACTTTAAGCAAATTAAAAAGAAATCAACGTTTAGGTCTTTTGAAAAACGCCGATAAAGAACTTAACGAAACTCTAAGCGAAGTCGCGCTTAATACCCTTAACGGAAATCTCGAATTAAGTTCGAACAATTTTAAAAAATTATCTAAATATAAAAATAAATTAAGAAAAATCGCCGATAAAAAAGTTAATTGGAAATTAAAAAGATCGCTATTAATTAATCAAAAAGGCGGAGGGATCTTTTCTTTGCTTTTACCCTTGGCCGCGTCTGTTATTGGATCTTTATTTAGTTCTAGAAAATGAAATTCGCTAAAAAATGACTTTAGTACCCTACGAAAAACCCGAATCGTCTCCGGTTTCCAACGACGTCAATACGTTAACTAATTTGGAAAATGATATGCGCGAAATAATTAACAACGTTAATTTAGACGATAAAACTAAATGGGTTTTATATCAACAATTATGGCAAAGATATCAAACGACTAAAAATCCTCAAGAAAATAATTCTTTACAACCTTGGATTAATTTATTTTCTATAAAATATAGATCACGCGCGAAAGATATTTTAAATTATTTGTCGACTAACGAAAGAAGAGTAAAGTGGTCTGATAAAGACGGATCCGTTTTTATAGACGATTCTCGAGTATTAAATAGCGATATTAGCGAATTAGTTTATTACGCTATTAAATATTTCGACGAAGGAAACGTTTTATTATCCCCGCCTACTGGATGGAAAGAATTCGAACCATTTCTCGAAAATTACGTTAAAAAAACTAAACCATCATTTTTTCAACAACAACAACAACAACAACCGACCCCACCACCACCACCACCACCATCAACACCCCAATCATTTCAATTAACAACAAACCCGAGTTCGTTACCGATTAAAAAAAGACTTAGAAATAAAACTACTACCGCAACAACGCCGAATAGGTCAATTTTAAAACCTAAAAGAAAATGCGTTCTTACAATAACCCCGGGATTAAAAAAGAAAAAATTTAACAAAGGAGAATGGGAGACTTATCGAACAATCAAGAAAAATCCTTAAACGAAATCTATTTCGACGTTTCGCATCCCGCTTCATTTTCGAGTATCGAATCTTTATATAAGGCCGTAAAAGATAAAGGAATTTCGAGAAAAGATGTACGCGAATTTTTAGAAACTTCGGAAGCTTATACTTTACACAAAACCCCTTTAAAAAAATTTCCTAGACGTAAAATACCCGTTTTTAATATCGGCGACAGATTCGAATTGGATTTAGTCGATATGAAAACCTATTCTCAATATAACGATAATTTCAATTATTTATTAATAGGTATAGATTGTTTCTCTAGAAAAGGTTTCATTGTCCCTTTAAAGCGAAAGACGGCCGACGAAGTATTGAAAGGTTTAAAAATTATGTTCTCTCCGGATAAAAGCAATTCGCCTCGCAAAATCTATTTCGATTCGGGTAAAGAGTTTGTTAATTTCAAAGTCAGAAAGTTTCTTAAAGAAAGAAATATTAAATTCGACACGAGTACTTCCGAACCTCACCACAGAGAGTAAGGACGGCCTTATAACCCAGGTTTTACCCCCCTTCTTTCCCCCCTTTCAGGGGGGGGGGGTAAAACCCGGGTTATAAAGCCATCCCTGGGGTGGGGAGGAAGATGGGGGGGGGAATTGATGACGTCACGTGATGATGTTGGAGGGAGGGAGATGGGGGATTGATGACGTCACGTGATGTTGTTGGCGGGAAATTTGAATTGTTGAGCCACCTGGTGGTGGTTTTCTTGATGACGTCACGTGGCTGGTACCTGTAGGGATAGACTTATGCTAGGCTTATGCTATTGTAGATCCTGAAAGATAGGCTTATGCTAGGTTATTTTAGGCTTATTATTATTATTATGAATCGGATTTTAAATCAATAAAACATTTAATTAGCGTGATAATAACATACATAATTAAGTTAAATTAATAATAAATTAGTTAAATATTTAAAAAACCTCCTCCTTAAACTTGATTCAAGCCATATCTGAAGATGTTTTTTTTCCTATACCGGACTAATAAAGCGCCGTTGGTAGGAAGTCGAACCCTGGAATGGAAACTCAAATGTTGTTGAAACAACACAGAGCTGGACGCATTACCACCAGGCAGCCACACGGTTTGTTAATAAGCTCCTTTTACACTTTTTTAGTCTCCGTATATGATTTTGAAATTGTTTAGCAATTTTCATATCGTTAATTTTTCGATTTCCGGTAAAAGCTTTTAGGAAGGCTTTCGTACTTTTCTTCTTACTTCTATGAATAAGATAGAGGGCGCTATACTGCCCGCATACGCTACTTTCTAACCTCTGAAGTTGTCTTTTACCAAAAGTCCATTTTCTGCAGTTTAAAGATAAAAATCTTCTTATACTAGGCAGAAATGGTGGCAAACCGTAGCTATCGAAATAATACCCTACACGAGCTCCATCTATGAAGACCGATACCCAGTGAGACCCCTTTTCATAGTGCTGATCTAAATTTATAATTAACGATGCGGGATATCTGGTAACCTTAGGTAACCTATTTGACGCGAAAGGTCATCCCCGATCAGCTCTATAGCCTGGGGCAACTTGGTAGTGTACGAAGACGTCTTGTTGTTGTCATAAATTTTCATGTTAGCGTTGCTGGGGAGCGTTAGGTAAAAGGGAGACTGCATCTTTAGCCGGAATCCAAGAATTCATAGAAAGGGGATAGCCTAGCCACTTTACAAAGAGCTCCTTTTGTCCTCTCCTAGTCCGCTTACGAATTACTTTCTCGATCTTGTACGTCTCGGGTCTAGCTACCGACTGAAGTTCCATCCCGTAAAACACCCCCTTTATTGGTTCCCCGTTTAAATCTTCTAGTTTGAATACCGGAGGGCGTCTGTCAATTTTCCCCACTATTTTAAAAACCTCTATTGTGTAAGTTCGCTCGTACCCTTTTTCAAAAATCATCTTATTCCTACTTACTCGGACGTATTCGCCCACCTTTAATTTTTTCCCGTAAACTTTCTTTTCGCTAAAGTACTTTCCGTATACATTTTTAAAAACCTGAAGGACATTGGTGCCAGTAACTGTAATGTTTTCTTGTTTACTAAACTATGTTACTGCGTCGTTATAATTAGTTTAACGTACTATTAGTTAACGTTGTTTAGAAATTATGTACTACGGATGTAAACATGAATAACTACGTTTTATTTCGTCACTGTCCCGGTTCTCTCTGCGTCTCGCTAGAGAGTAGCCTACATATATATATTGCTGAGGGGTATCACTAGCGACATCTGGTATACATTATCGTTACATCTTTCCCCTCAGATAATCATTTAACCTAGGATATTTGTTTTACATTTATCAAATGTCAGCTTAAGTTTAAGTTACACAACCTTTGATATATTAAACTTAAATTTTGCTTTAAACACGTTAAATTATTTATCTTTAGTTTTAATACTTTTGTACTATATTGTTACTCCAGTGGCTAGACAGTTTAATTGAATTGAAAGTTAAAGGTTCAGTCTTTTCGGTGGTCTGACGTTTCTGGTAGACCGTCTAATACTCTTTGACCCTGGCGTTAGGGTGTCATGTGTCCGCGAAGTGTCGCCGTTCGTTCTTCCGACTTGTGCATCTTCAAGTGGCGATGATTGTACCGTTACGTTAGCTTGGGGTGTAGCATCCGGAACTACCCGTGTCGGAGTTTCTTGATAACGTATAGGAACTTCTTGAGATCTTGTAGGAGTTGTTTGAACTGGTGTAGGTGCAACTCTGACTGGCGACTTCGGGGTTGCTATCATCTGTGGTCTCAGTGGTGTTTGGCTAACCCGATTTGGAGATGGTTGCTCGATAACGTGCCGTAGCTGCCTTCTGTTTCGACGAAGCGTAGTACCGTCTTCCATTTCGACGATATAGGACCTTGGCGCGGTTTCCTTGACTACAACCGCAGCCCTATTCCAAACGCCTTGCTGATTGCGAATGCGAACCGCCATCCCTTTCTTCAGCTTAGAGTGTTCTTTGCCTTTTATAGCTTGAGTCTGTTTCCGTATCGCGATTCCTGTAGCGTGAGGTTTGTACTCAGGTAGCCGCGTTCGCAACGATCGACCCATCAACAACTCGGCAGGCGAGTGGCCATGTTCTTGGGGGGTTGTTCGAAAACTTAGCAGAGCCAGGTCGTAGTCTTGACCGGAATCCAGGGACTTTTTTAACAATCGCTTCGCGATCTGCACACCCTTTTCGGCCAAGCCGTTGGACTGGGGGTACTTAGGACTCGACGTGGTATGTCTGAAACCATACGTTCTTGAAAACTCTGCGAACTCTGAAGACCCGTAGGGAACGTTGTCGGACAATACCTCCAACGGAATGCCGTGTCTTCCAAAAATCTTCTTCATGGTCTTGATCACAGCAGGAGCGCTCAGGGATTTAAGTTCTTCTACCTCCAAGTAGTTGGAGTAGGCATCGATGACCACAAGATAATCCGTATTGTTACAATGGAATATATCTGTTCCCACCCGTTCCCATGGATTGGCTGGGGTGGGGCGCATTAGTAACGGCTCTTGCGTCTGTGTATATTGAAACTTGTTGCAGGTGGGGCAACTCTTGCAAGCATTTTCAATATCCCTGTTTAAATTTGGCCAATACAGCGCCTGTCGTGCGCGACGTCTGCATTTTTCGATCCCCATGTGTCCATCATGTATGAGTTCCAGAATACGCCCTCGTAGCGATTTGGGTATGACAATTCTTGTACCTTTCAGCACTATGCCATTGGCTTCTGTTAGTTCGGATCTCATTGGAGCGTACGTTGACGTTAGTCTGTCCGTATCTACCCATCCGTTCCGAATTTGTTCCTTGACCCTATGCAAAACTGGATCAAGTCGGGTTGCTTCTTGTATTTCCTGAAGCATATTCTCGCTGACTGGCAGTGATCGCACGATTGAGTTGATATGTACTTGCAACTCTTCACTTGTTTCCTCACATAGCTCATGTTCCTCCTTCGTGATAGGTAAACTGGCTCTAGATAATGCGTCGGCCACTACCAAGTCCTTTCCCGGCTTGTACACCATGGTATATTGGTACCTGGCTAACTTGAGAAACAGTCTTTGGAGTCGAGGTGGGACTTCCGCCAAAACTCGTTTACCCATTGTTATCAGTGGTTTATGATCTGTTTCTAAAACAAAGGTTTTGCCGTACACGTATGTGTGAAATTTTTGACAGGCATAAACAAGACCAAGGCACTCTTTCTCAATCTGCGCATAACGCGTCTCGGCATCTGTGAGGGCTCGAGAAGCGTATGCAACCGGTTTCCAATATCCCTCCTTGTTTTGCTGCAGTAGAACAGATCCCAAGCCACTGTTCGATGCATCCGTAGACAGTTTCGTAGGTAGACTTGGGTCGTAGAAGGTCAAAACGGGACTACTTGTTAGTGTATCCTTGATATACTGCCATTCCTTGTCGTGCTGAGGCAGCTTCTGTGGATCAGTGTCGTCCTTGAGCAGCGTGCGTAGATACCTTGTGTTTGATGAGAGGTTTGGGATATACTTTCCCACGAAGTTGACGAGACCTAAAGCTCTTTGAACTTCAGCCTTTGTTTGTGGTGTCGGCATGTGCATCACAGCCGCTACTTTGCTGGGGTCTGGTCTCATTCCTTCCTTTGAGATAATCTCTCCCATATATCGTAATTCCGTAGCACGGAAAACGCATTTAGCCGGATTTAAGGTTGCATTTGCTTGTTCCAGCCGCTTGAGCGCTGCACGTAATTGCTTGTCATGATCCTCCAATGTTAAACCCCAGACCAAAACATCATCATGAATTGGGCGAGCTCTCTTGACGCTATCAAAAATTTGACTAAATACTTTGTAAAATATTTCCGGAGCAGACGATATTCCAAATGGTAACCGCCGGAAACAGTATCGACCGTAAGGCGTGTTAAATGTTGTTAACAACTGGCTGTCGTCGTCCAACGGAATTTGGTAAAATCCCGATGCCGCATCGAGCTTTGAAAAATAGCCAGCACCTGCCAATTCGGCTTGAATTTCCTCCTTTGTCGGGATTTGATAATGTTCTCGCCTGATGTTTTGATTCAGTACTTGTGGGTCAAGACACAGTCTAAGTTTAGGGTCTTGCCGCTTTTCCTGACCATTGTCTGTTGTTTTGTCTTTCTTTTCAACTATGACTAGGGGACTAACCCAACTAGTAGGTTCATCTACTTTCCTGATAATGCCCAGGTTTTCCAAACGCTGTAGCTCCTGTTTAAGGCCTTCCTTCAGAGCAAACGGTACTCTTCGTGGTGGTACCACTACTGGTACAGCGTTGGCTTCTAGTTTTATGTTGCATGACGTGGCTAAACAACCAATTCCTGAAAAGACCTTAGGGAATTCCTTTAGTATTGTCTTTCTGAAATCTTCCTGTTCGTCTTCTAACGTAACCGCTGCAGTACTGACTCGATTCACCAAACCAAACTCTTCTGAAGTACTTAGCCCTAAGAGTGGTACTAAGTGTGCGTCGACTAAGACAAAACTCGTTTTGATGGTAACGTCTTTGTACTTGACATTTGCCTCAAACGATCCTAATGAGTTGATTTGGGATCCTCCATACGCAGTTAAATTTGCCTTCCGTGCAACTAGCTCTGGCTTTGGTTTCAGTTGATTGAACAGGTTGACTGGCAGTAAGTTCGTTTGCGCACCCGTATCGATTTTGAATTTGACCGGGAGATTTTGCAGTGACATTTCCTCCATCCAGTCGCGTGACCTTGAAATCTTGGTAACGGTCTCTTGTTCTTCGACTGCCGTACCGATAATAAAGTCGTTTTCTTCATCTTCCCTTACGTCATGTATCTTTCCTTTACTGTTGCTTTTGCAGGCTTTAGCAAAATGATTCCTCCCGTGGCAAAGTAGGCATTCCTGGTTATACGCAGGACACTTGCGTCGCTCGTGACTTCCCAAACAACGAAAGCAATTCTTTATGAAGCCCTTACCCTGTGGTTTGGCAGGGGGACACGCTGTGGTATTTTTCCCTTGATTAGGGGCCTTCCTAGTCTCAAACTGGCTTCGCTTCCCTTGTTTCTTTGCCGTAGTTTTGTGAACAAAATCAATTTGCTGGTTGTCTGCCGAAGATGATTCTTGTTCCTCGAAGGATTTCATTTGCTTCTGAAGTGTTTCCGCTGCTTGGCATATCGCCATGGCTTTCTTATACGTTAAATCGGTCTCTGCCAATAACTGTTTACGCACCCTGACATCTCTTATGCCCGCAAGAATTTGATCTCGTATGAGTGAGTCCTCTTGTGCTTGATAATTGCATGACTGTGCCAATAGCCGTAATGCAACGACATATTGTTCTATCGACTCGTGTTCCATTTGTAAACGACATCGAAAGACGTAGCGATCATGGGCTTCATTGCCTTTTGGCGTGCAATAATCTTTAAACAGCGCGACAACATTGTCATAAGTTCTATCCGTTGGTGCAGCGAATGTGAAAGTGTTATACACATCGATAGCTTCCTGACCCGCGATAGTTAAAAATAGGGAAAGTTTTTGCTTATCTGATCTTGCTGCTGCTGGTTCTGTTGCCATTTCGTACAATTCAAAACGTTGCAGAAAAACTTTCCATGCGTGTTGCGCATTGCCAGACCGCAAACGAAGTTCCGGGGGTGACTTCACGTGTTCCGCCATATTGTTTTTAGTTTTGGTTTTGGTTTTGCTATTACGCACCCTGACCGAGGCTTACTAGGTTTGCTATTACGCACCCTGACCGAGGCTTACTACTCTCGTTCTCCTCGAAAAAAAAACGTGATGTCGAAAATTCTGGCACCATGTAATGTTTTCTTGTTTACTAAACTATGTTACTGCGTCGTTATAATTAGTTTAACGTACTATTAGTTAACGTTGTTTAGAAATTATGTACTACGGATGTAAACATGAATAACTACGTTTTATTTCGTCACTGTCCCGGTTCTCTCTGCGTCTCGCTAGAGAGTAGCCTACATATATATATTGCTGAGGGGTATCACTAGCGACATCTGGTATACATTATCGTTACAGTAACTTCCAAAGGAGTCATTTTTATCGCGGAATGCACCGAGTTATTGTAAGCCTTAACCAGGTCATCTAGAACATCTATACATCTATTGGTATTCTTTTCTGTAAAATACCTGTACATGCGTGACTTTAAAGTTTGATTTAATCTTTCTACCATACACGCTTTTATATCGTCATTCTCAGTTGTAAAAAAATATAACCCTTTCTCCTTCAAGTATCCTTGTAATTGGGAATTTCTAAATTCAGTACCCTTATCCGTTTGTAGTTTCCTAGGAACCATCTCTCTAAAGACAGACTTAAAAGCCTCAACCGTTTCAACACCGCTTTTGGATTTTAAAGGTACGGCCCAGGCTTTTCTGCTAAAGCAATCTATTACGGTTAATATGTATTTGTACCCGTCGTTGTACTGACTCAAAGAACGCATGTCGTTCAAATCCGCCTGATATTGATCTCCTATTTTAGTTACAACCACCTTGTTTCTTTTAAACTTTCTAAAAACTCTCTTATGTAGAGTGTACGCGTCTTTTCCCTTTAACCAATCTAGTACCTGTTTCTTACTAATACCCTTTAATTTCACTGCTAAATATAATTTTTCAGCACCCCCGAAACTGGCAGGGTGGGAAGGGTTAAAGTAGATACCTTCTAAAATTTTGGAGATTTTACGTACGCTACCCATTTCGGAGACTCAGTTTTAAGTTTTTTAGCTGCTGTCTTAAGACTTTTCTCAGATTTAAGTTTTTTAGCTGATGCCTCAAGACTATTCTCAGATTTAAGTTTTTTGGCTGCTACCTTGAAACTAACTTTGGGAGCTCTAGTTCTTTTGATTTTAATTTGTTGGGGTATTGTATACGAAGTTAGAGGGGAAAAACTAGAAAGTAGGTTTGTAAATGCGTAAAAACCTCTAGGTTTTGGGTCTTTGTTAGAGGAAGGCTTGACAAATTCTAAAGCTATATCTCTAATGTTCGAGCCGGGTATTATTGCATCATTAACTATAATTTCCCCACTTTCTGTCCACCTAAGCTTTTCAGGGGTAGTGGACATCTGATCAACGATACTTTGTACATGCCCTATATATTTAAGGGGGATATCGTCTAACCAAGCCAAGTTATAATAGTCGGATGTCGGTTGGGGGACCGTGGGTATAGGTTGCCTAGCGATAATATGTAAATTATTATATCTTTGTAGAGTCTGTTCGTATAAGCGCCATTTTGAAGCTTCGTCTAAATCTTTACGAGCTAAATTAACATTCATTTCATTGTCCAATTCCGAAACTACCTGTTGTTGGGGGTGGGGAAAGGGGTCGTTTTTAAAGGTAGAGCTAGGGACAAGGACCATTTTCTGAGCGTACTGCATTTTTACTGACTACCTCCTGTTATGGCGCCGATAATAGAGGAAACGAGAGGGAAAAGGAAAGAAAAGAAACTACCACCCTCCTGAACTAGTATATCACGTTTTGTTTTCCAAGATATTCTCTTATTAGCAATTTTTGAGAGAGTAAGGACGGCCTTATAACCCAGGTTTTACCCCCCTTCTTTCCCCCCTTTCAGGGGGGGTAAAACCCGGGTTATAAAGCCATCCCTGGGGTGGGGGAATTGATGACGTCACGTGATGGGGGATTGATGACGTCACGTGATGTTGTTGGCGGGAAATTTGAATTGTTGAGCCACCTGGTGGTGGTTTTCTTGATGACGTCACGTCTAATTTTTGATGACGTCACGTGGCTGGTACCTGTAGGGATAGACTTATGCTAGGCTTATGCTATTGTAGATCCTGAAAGATAGGCTTATGCTAGGTTATTTTAGGCTTATTATTATTATTATGAATCGGATTTTAAATCAATAAAACATTTAATTAGCGTGATAATAACATACATAATTAAGTTAAATTAATAATAAATTAGTTAAATATTTAAAAAACCTGCTCCTTAAACTTGATTCAAGCCATATCTGAAGATCTTTTTTTCCTATACCGGACTAATAAAGCGCCGTTGGTAGGAAGTCGAACCCTGGAATGGAAACTCAAATGTTGTTGAAACAACACAGAGCTGGACGCATTACCACCAGGCAACCACACGGTTTGTTAATAAGCTCCTTTTACACTTTTTTAGTCGCCGTATATGATTTTGAAATTGTTTAGCAATTTTCATATCGTTAATTTTTCGATTTGCGGTAAAAGCTTTTAGGAAGGCTTTCGTACTTTTCTTCTTACTTCTATGAATAAGATAGAGGGCGCTATACTGCCCGCATACGCTACTTTCTAACCTCTGAAGTTGTCGTTTACCAAAAGTCCATTTTCTGCAGTTTAAAGATAAAAATCTTCTTATACTAGGCAGAAATGGTGGCAAACCGTAGCTATCGAAATAATACCCTACACGAGCTCCATCTATGAAGACCGATACCCATTGAGACCCCTTTTCATAGTGCTGATCTAAATTTATAATTAACGATGCGGGATATCTGGTAACCTTAGGTAACCTATTTGACGCGAAAGGTCATCCCCGATCAGCTCTATAGCCTGGGGCAACTTGGTAGTGTACGAAGACGTCTTGTAGTTGTCATAAATTTTCATGTTAGCGTTGCTGGGGAGCGTTAGGTAAAAGGGAGACTGCATCTTTAGCCGGAATCCAAGAATTCATAGAAAGGGGATAGCCTAGCCACTTTACAAAGAGCTCCTTTTGTCCTCTCCTAGTCCGCTTACGAATTACTTTCTCGATCTTGTACGTCTCGGGTCTAGCTACCGACTGAAGTTCCATCCCGTAAAACACCCCCTTTATTGGTTCCCCGTTTAAATCTTCTAGTTTGAATACCGGAGGGCGTCTGTCAATTTTCCCACTATTTTAAAAACCTCTATTGTGTAAGTTCGCTCGTACCCTTTTTCAAAAATCATCTTATTCCTACTTACTCGGACGTATTCGCCCACCTTTAATTTTTTCCCGTAAACTTTCTTTTCGCTAAAGTACTTTCCGTATACATTTTTAAAAACCTGAAGGACATTGGTGCCAGTAACTTCCAAAGGAGTCATTTTTATCGCGGAATGCACCGAGTTATTGTAAGCCTTAACCAGGTCATCTAGAACATCTATACATCTATTGGTATTCTTTTCTGTAAAATACCTGTACATGCGTGACTTTAAAGTTTGATTTAATCTTTCTACCATACACGCTTTTATATCGTCATTCTCAGTTGTAAAAAATATAACCCTTTCTCCTTCAAGTATCCTTGTAATTGGGAATTTCTAAATTCAGTACCCTTATCCGTTTGTAGTTTCCTAGGAACCCTCTCTCTAAAGACAGACTTAAAATTTAAGCCTTAACCGTTTCAACACCGCTTTTGGATTTTAAAGGTACGGCCCAGGCTTTTCTGCTAAAGCAATCTATTACGTTAATATGTATTTGTACCCGTCGTTGTACTGACTCGAAGAACGCATGTCGTTCAAATCCGCCTGATATTGATCTCCTATTTTAGTTACAACCACCTTGTTTCTTTTAAACTTTCTAAAAACTCTCTTATGTAGAGTGTACGCGTCTTTTCCCTTTAACCAATCTAGTACCTGTTTCTTACTAATACCCTTTAATTTCACTGCTAAATATAATTTTTCAGCACCCCCGAAACTGGCAGGGTGGGAAGGGTTAAAATAGATACCTTCTAAAATTTGGAGATTTTACGTACGCTACCCATTTCGGAGACTCAGTTTTAAGTTTTTTAGCTGCTGTCTTAAGACTTTTCTCAGATTTAAGTTTTTTAGCTGATGCCTCAAGACTATTCTCAGATTTAAGTTTTTTGGCTGCTACCTTGAAACTAACTTTGGGAGCTCAAGTTCTTTTGATTTTAATTTGTTGGGGTATTGTATACGAAGTTAGAGGGGATAAACTAGAAAGTAGGTTTGTAAATGCGTAAAAACCTCTAGGTTTTGGGTCTTTGTTAGAGGAAGGCTTGACAAATTCTAAAGCTATATCTCTAATGTTCGAGCCGGGTATTATTGCATCATTAACTATAATTTCCCCACTTTCTGTCCACCTAAGCTTTTCAGGGGTAGTGGACATCTGATCAACGATACTTTGTACATGCCCTATATATTTAAGGGGGATATCGTCTAACCAAGCCAAGTTATAATAGTCGGATGTCGGTTGGGGGACCATGGGTATAGGTTGCCTAGCGATAATATGTAAATTATTATATCTTTGTAGAGTCTGTTCGTATAAGCGCCATTTTGAAGCTTCGTCTAAATCTTTACGAGCTAAATTAACATTCATTTCATTGTCCAATTCCGAAACTACCTGTTGTTGGGGGTGGGGAAAGGGGTCGTTTTTAAAGGTAGAGCTAGGGACAAGGACCATTTTCTGAGCGTACTGCATTTTTACTGACTACCTCCTGTTATGGCGCCGATAATAGAGGAAACGAGAGGGAAAAGGAAAGAAAAGAAACTACCACCCTCCTGAACTAGTATATCACGTTTTGTTTTCCAAGATATTCTCTTATTAGCAATTTTTGAGAGAGTAAGGACGGCCTTATAACCCAGGTTTTACCCCCCTTCTTTCCCTCCTTTCAGGGGGGGTAAAAATCGGGTTATAAAGCCATCCCTGGGGTGGGGGGAAGATGGGGGAGAATTGATGACGTCACGTGATGGTGTTGGAGGGAGGGAGATGGGGGATTGATGACGTCACGTGATGTTGTTGGCGGGAAATTTGAATTGTTGAGCCACCTGGTGGTGGTTTTCTTGATGACGTCACGTCTAATTTTTGATGACGTCACGTGGCTGGTACCTGTAGGGATAGACTTATGCTAGGCTTGTGCTATTGTAGATCCTGAAAGATAGGCTTATGCTAGGTTATTTTAGGCTTATTATTATTATTATGAATCGGATTTTAAATCAATAAAACATTTAATTAGCGTGATAATAACATACATAATTAAGTTAAATTAATAATAAATTAGTTAAATATTTAAAAAACCTCCTCCTTAAACTTGATTCAAGCCATATCTGAAGATGTTTTTTTTCCTATACCGGACTAATAAAGCGCCGTTGGTAGGAAGTCGAACCCTGGAATGGAAACTCAAATGTTGTTGAAACAACACAGAGCTGGACGCATTACCACCAGGCAACCACACGGTTTGTTAATAAGCTCCTTTTACTTTTTTTTAGTCGCCGTATATGATTTTGAAATTGTTTAGCAATTTTCATATCGTTAATTTTTCGATTTGCGGTAAAAGCTTTTAGGAAGGCTTTCGTACTTTTCTTCTTACTTCTATGAATAAGATAGAGGGCGCTATACTGCCCGCATACGCTACTTTCTAACCTCTGAAGTTGTCGTTTACCAAAAGTCCATTTTCTGCAGTTTAAAGATAAAAATCTTCTTATACTAGGCAGAAATGGTGGCAAACCGTAGCTATCGAAATAATACCCTACACGAGCTCCATCTATGAAGACCGATACCCAGTGAGACCCCTTTTCATAGAGCTGATCTAAATTTATAATTAACGATGCGGGATATCTGGTAACCTTAGGTAACCTATTTGACGCGAAAGGTCATCCCCGATCAGCTCTATAGCCTGGGGCAACTTGGTAGTGTACGAAGACGTCTTGTTGTTGTCATAAATTTTCATGTTAGCGATGCTGGGGAGCGTTAGGTAAAAGGGAGACTGCATCTTTAGCCGGAATCCAAGAATTCATAGAAAGGGGATAGCCTAGCCACTTTACAAAGAGCTCCTTTTGTCCTCTCCTAGTCCGCTTACGAATTACTTTCTCGATCTTGTACGTCTCGGGTCTAGCTACCGACTGAAGTTCCATCCCGTAAAACACCCCCTTTATTGGTTCCCCGTTTAAATCTTCTAGTTTGAATACCGGAGGGCGTCTGTCAATTTTCTCCACTATTTTAAAAACCTCTATTGTGTAAGTTCGCTCGTACCCTTTTTCAAAAATCATCTTATTCCTACTTACTCGGACGTATTCGCCCACCTTTAATTTTTCCCGTAAACTTTCTTTTCGCTAAAGTACTTTCCGTATACATTTTTAAAAACCTGAAGGACATTGGTGCCAGTAACTTCCAAAGGAGTCATTTTTATCGCGGAATGCACCGAGTTATTGTAAGCCTTAACCAGGTCATCTAGAACATCTATACATCTATTGGTATTCTTTTCTGTAAAATACCTGTACATGCGTGACTTTAAAGTTTGATTTAATCTTTCTTCCATACACGCTTTATATCGTCATTCTCAGTTGTAAAAATATAACCCTTTCTCCTTCAAGTATCCTTGTAATTGGGAATTTCTAAATTCAGTACCCTTATCCGTTTGTAGTTTCCTAGGAACCCTCTCTCTAAAGACAGACTTAAAAGCCTCAACCGTTTCAACACCGCTTTTGGATTTTAAAGGTACGGCCCAGGCTTTTCTGCTAAAGCAATCTATTACGGTTAATATGTATTTGTACCCGTCGTTGTACTGACTCAAAGAACGCATGTCGTTCAAATCCGCCTGATATTGATCTCCTATTTTAGTTACAACCACCTTGTTTCTTTTAAACTTTCTAAAAACTCTCTTATGTAGAGTGTACGCGTTTTTCCCTTTAACCAATCTAGTACCTGTTTCTTACTAATACCCTTTAATTTCACTGCTAAATATAATTTTTCAGCACCCCCGAAACTGGCAGGGTGGGAAGGGTTAAAATAGATACCTTCTAAAATTTTGGAGATTTTACGTACGCTACCCATTTCGGAGACTCAGTTTTAAGTTTTTTAGCTGCTGTCTTAAGACTTTTCTCAGATTTAAGTTTTTTAGCTGATGCCTCAAGACTATTCTCAGATTTAAGTTTTTTGGCTGCTACCTTGAAACTAACTTTGGGAGCTCTAGTTCTTTTGATTTTAATTTGTTGGGGTATTGTATACGAGTTAGAGGGGAATAAACTAGAAAGTAGGTTTGTAAATGCGTAAAAACCTCTAGGTTTTGGGTCTTTGTTAGAGGAAGGCTTGACAAATTCTAAAGCTATATCTCTAATGTTCGAGCCGGGTATTATTGCATCATTAACTATAATTTCCCCACTTCTGTCCACCTAAGCTTTTCAGGGGTAGTGGACATCTGATCAACGATACTTTGTACATGCCCTATATATTTAAGGGGGATATCGTCTAACCAAGCCAAGTTATAATAGTCGGATGTCGGTTGGGGGACCGTGGGTATAGGTTGCCTAGCGATAATATGTAAATTATTATATCTTTGTAGAGTCTGTTCGTATAAGCGCCATTTTGAAGCTTCGTCTAAATCTTTACGAGCTAAATTAACATTCATTTCATTGTCCAATTCCGAAACTACCTGTTGTTGGGGGTGGGGAAAGGGGTCGTTTTTAAAGGTAGAGCTAGGGACAAGGACCATTTTCTGAGCGTACTGCATTTTACTGACTACCTCCTGTTATGGCGCCGATAATAGAGGAAACGAGAGGGAAAAGGAAAGAAAAGAAACTACCACCCTCCTGAACTAGTATATCACGTTTTGTTTTCCAAGATATTCTCTTATTAGCATTTTTCTAAGTTTTGCTGAATGCCTAGCTAATCTAGCTTTCTGACTTTTATTTAATTTCAACACACTCTGCGATTGCGTCAATTAAGGGTTTCTTGGCGTTACGTAAAATGATTCTACGTTGTTTTCGAGGGGATTTGGCAATAACGGAGAGCAAATTTCTTTGTGACCGAACGGCATAAGGCATAGTGACTAAATGAAGAGATGGCTAAACACCCATCTACTATTATAATATTTGGGGATGTAAACTTCGCAAGGGTTGTCGGGAAATATTCCTGTCCTAAGTCTATGATTCTCGGGGCATCTTTGGTGTAGATCGAATAATAAATATCCGAAAGGTAAACTAGTAGCGTCACGGTAGGCGTCGACAGCGAAACGCCATTTATCGGCAAACATTTGTCTAGCAATTATTGAACTTTGCAATTTGTCTCTAGGAGATTTCATAAGAATAAGATAATGAGCGTTCAAAGAAACATCTCTAGAGTCTTTGGATCGATGGAATACGTTTTGGACGATATAAATTACACTCAAGTTGCGATGATGCGTTCCCTTGGTAAAAAGAGACCCAACTTCTCCTTTGTTCTCGGTCATCAAGTCATCAATGATTAAAAGGCAAGGCTTACCGCCTGTATATTCTGATAAATCTGGCATACCTTGTTTGAAAAACCACAAATTTTCTCAAACTTTCGAAAAAAGGTTGCCATTCACCGTAGAACCAATGTATTTCGCTTATATTAGGGGAAAACATGGCTTCCCTGTTCTCTAATATTTTTAAAACTAATTGAGTTTTCCCGCTTTGAGACGGGCCTGCTATCACCATGTTAAAAGGATGGTAGAAAGGATACATGACCTTACACTTTGGCTTTCAACGAACGAATGAGATAAAGATTGTAAAGTGTTTGTATATATATATATAGAAGAGATCGACACGAAAATGAACAATTGCAATTTCGAAAATACATGGGATATTTAAGGAAGCATTGACGAAAAAATTAGTTAATCACAGGACATTTCACCGAGACGAAAATGACTAATTGATAATATTGATCAAAAAACAATATGGCTAGACTTTATATACATGCCGACTAGATAAATAAATATATAAATAAATATCACCGGGACTGACTAGATAAATAAATAAATAAATAAATAAATAAATAAATAAATAAATAAAAAAAGAAGAGACCCCTCACAGAAACAGATACTGTCGAATGTGCTCAAACTCGATAACCGTAAGGTAGCGTGCGGAAATCTTCAATCAATCTGACCTTATCCACCACAGTTCTGTAAACCTTGGACTGGTCGACACTTATAACAGTGTGATCAGCCTTTCGGCGTATTTGCTTGGGGATTGGTACTTGGATTGGTTCCGCCGGCGGTTCGTAAATGCCTATAAGCCCCATTAACCTATCCATGTTAACCAAATCTTTGGTGGTATGGTTAAGTCGGAACCCTTAACCTTCATCTCGACGGCTGTCGATCCGGTATCAGGGTTCACAACTCGGTATGCGTAGTTCTTACATCCACCACTCGCATATTCTTCGATGTAGGCCTGGGGTCCGTACTTTTCAAGCTCATTGGTCATTTCACCGAGGAAATTCCCAGTTTCGATTTCTACGCCCCCTGGGTGTGTAAACGTACAGTATCGAATCAGTGTCTGTATATAAAACAGACTCACCCAAGCGGTCTAAGTAGGAATAAAGCTTAATCCGAGCCATGGCCGTGTGTGTACGCCGCGATCGGAACACTGACATTTTTATTAATTGGGTCAATCTCGTTGATATAACACCACTTAGCAACGCAAATGTCGTCGCTAACTGGTATCAACGTCTTGACCTCAATTGCTGGGTCATAGAACAAGTTAAAGAACTTCTGTGGATCATCAAAGACTTCAACCTTGTCAAGCCGAGTCCTCTCACCAAATTTGCCCCAAAACGAATTCAAACACAGTTTGGCGATGGTACGCTTGCCAGCGTTCTTCTCGATACAGCTAGGATCAAGTTTTACCCCTTCCTTTTCGTAGTACTCGGCTACGTATGATCTTTCTGCGCTTGGGTACTACGTCAGAAGGCCAGCCGCTACTTCCTGTTTTAGCTTCAGAAAGCAGTTGACGTAATTGTTAAAAAGCCCGCCACTTTTGTTAAGGGGTCGTACTGAGATATTTTGTACGACCAGGCTTCGTGGATTTTAACAACCACGTAACCCTTTCTAACTGCTAAATGGACTTCGTCCGCCACAAACGTCCCCCCCTAATAATCTTTCCTCGTCGGAATGTGTGCAATCCCCCTGATATTTGTTTTCAGCGCACAGCTGACAACAGGGAAAAGCACAATTTCCCCCGATCTTGGGGTAAAACGGGGTGGAAGAGGTTACGAGGGGGCAGGATATCCAGTTTAATAAAACCTTCAATCTCGTTAATGGGTGGGAAGTTGTCTGTAAAGATCGTAGGGGGGCCGTATGGTAGTTTACCGTATTTGTTACACCATGGATACAGACTAGTGA
>JAEQBA010001295.1:0-47384 GCA_019434445.1 Phalangium opilio
CGGGTTACACGATACCATATTGGACCCGGACTTCCTGGTCCTCCGAACCGGGCGGCTGATCTAGGTCGTCCGTTTCTAAAACCTTGGACTGACTGTGTCCAAATTGATACCGGGCATCGAGATAAGGCATCGGCAACCACATTTTCCTTTCCGGATTTATGCAGGATTTCGAACGGAAATTCTCCTGTAGTTCCAGGGCCCACCGCATCAGCCGACTTTCTTATCTTTTAAGCGTAGTAACCAGGCATAACGCCCTGTGATCCGATAAGACAGCAAATTCCCGGCCCTCTATATAGTGGCGAAATTTACGTACGGCTTCTAACAACCGCTAAGGCTTCCTGTTCCGGAGTACTATATTCAATTCCGAAGGTCTTAAAAGACGACTGGTATATGCTAGGGAGACTTCTAATTCCCCTTGGATCTGGGTTAACATACCCCAATACCGATGCCACTAGCATCCGTTGAACTATGAATTTCCCGTCCGGAGTTGGGGCCTGTAACATAGCTGCTTCAGCTATCGCCTGCTTTTAAAGCCTGGTAAGCCTTCTCCTCATCGTCTCCCCACCGCCATCGCTGGGTGTTACGTTTGAGGCGATAAGAGGGGCGTCAGATCCGCGAAATGCGGGATAAACCGGGAATGAAACCCACACATTCCCAAGAAGGATGAAACTGTTCATGGTTCGTGGTCTGGGAAAATTCCTTATAGCTTTCACTTTCTCTGGGTCAATCTGTACACCTTGTGCGCTTACTACATAGCCGAGTACTGCTACCTTGGAGACTCCAAAACTCGATTTTCTTAAATTAAGTGTTTAACCGGCGTGTTTTAGCTGTGAAAACACATACCGAAGAGCTTCCAGGTGTTCCTCCAACTAGCATTAGCTATGCCAATGTCATCCAGGTATACACCAACCCCAAATCGTCTAGCATACTTCAGAACCTTATTCATCAACCAAGAAAAGTGGAAGGGGGCGTTCTTTAACCCGAATGGCATTACTAGCCATTCAAATTTCCCTTCCCGTGTGACAAATGCCGTTTTCTCGATATCATCCGGGTGCATCTCTACCTGCCAGACCGGACTTTAGGTCAAGCTTAGTAATGTATACTGGGCTTTCCCATAGAATCATGATGTCTTCAATACGTGGTGGTACCGGGGTAGGGTCATCTACCGTAACACTATTCAATCGGGTAACATCTATACACATTCGTTTCTCTGTTGTATTCTTCTTTCCACCACTATAGTAGGCGACGCCCACGGACTATCGGAGGGTCGGATTAACCCCTGCTGCAATAAGTCTCTGACCTGATTATTTATTTCTTCATTAGCCACCCGGCTATGGTTATAAGGCTGTCGGTGTATAGGACAGTCCCCGGTTTTAACCTAATACGATGCGTAACAGGTGGGTTCTACCCGAACGGCCGGAGAAAAGAGATGAAAACTCTTGACAATTCTGATTAAGTCCCCCACCTCTTGTTCTGTCAAAGTACCCATATTTAACTGGGACACATCGACTGTCCCTGTGTCGAGTTCGTGGGTTGGGTGAACCCGGGCGCATGATCTCTCAAATAATGAGGGAAGAGTATAGCCACAATACCGGAATTCGTTACGTTCATGGTCGATGCTAGCTCGAAGCTCGTCCAATATGTCCATTCCCAGGATAAGTGGGAATTCTATATCTGTTAGAACGTGAAAGCGTACCGGTATCGTTCCCATCTGTGTCCCCAAATCTATTTCTAACTCAATATACCCTACAGAAGTCGTAGTTATACCTTTTTGTACACCCCTGACTATTTTCGACTGAGGAACCAAACGCAAGAACTCCTAATTTATGTAAAAAATCCCAAGCGACAATACTGTGGTCTGCCCCACTATCAAAAAGGCAACACATGGTTGACATGCAATGTGAATGATTATACCCTTAAGTCGACTATCGTTAATATTATCTTCTTTGACTGAATGAATGAGAATGGGGTCTTTGGGTCCGGCGCACATCCTGAGACCCTACCAGGATGCGCCCTAAGCGTTTCCCGCACCCGGTGCCTGACCTTGGGGGGTCACAGGTGGAAGTGCAGGTAAATTTCTCCTGTGCGTCGGGCGAGGAGGTGGTTGTACTGCGGGTTGGGACAATCCCGACGAAGATGGTTTAAAACTACCACACCGATAGCAAGCCTGGGATAGTGGTGGTCTATTCGGGCCACTCGTCTGTCCGGTATTACTGCCCGTGGTCCCAGTAGGACCGGAAAAACGCACCCTTGGGCCAGGACTGGAAAGATATCCCCCTGTTCCACCCTGGGCATACTTTCGGTCTAAACAACTCTGGATACGGCTAAATTATTGCTGCACTTGAGTCAGGGTACGACATAAACCTACCGGCAACAGCAAGGTAATTTCCGGTAGAACATTAGTAATTAGAATCTCGACTAATTCATGTTCTGCAAGAGGCTCCAACAGGGTCTCGTTCAACTGTGTGACTCGTCTACGAAATGAATGTAGGTCTTCACCCATGGAATCTGTTTTAAACTATAGAGGGTGACCCTGATTCCCTGTCTCTTCGGGAGGACAAATATTCCTGGGTGAATTGTTGAAGGAAATATCCCCATCCCCGGGGCGACTAGCATGGCGGCTAAGATTTTCCACCAGCTAAGGGCATCCTCCTTTAAAGACAAGGGTATAAATAATGCTATGTCCTGAACTGTAAACCTATGATACTGAATAAACATTTCCATTAGACATAAATACTCTTTGGGATCCTCCCGACCCGAAAAACTAGGCAACATAATGGCTGGTCCCAGAACCAGGTTATAACGCGTGCCACTGGCTGGGGTGGCCACTATCTGCACCGGGGTAGTCGGGTTCACCGGCGGGGGTGTAGTAGTTCCAGACACTCTATGAGTTACTGGAGGTGGTGTTCGAGAGTGGATTGACCACCGGAATATGCTGAGCTGGCGTAGCAGGGGGTGAGGGATTGGTCCCCATCGTCCTATGAGTTACTGGAAGTGGTGTTCGAGGTGGATTACCCACCGGAACCTGCTGAGCTGGCGTAGCAGGGGGTGAGGGATTGGTCCCCATCGTCCTACGAGTTACTGGAGGTGGTGTTCGAGGTGATTACCCACCGGAACCTGCTGAGCTGGCGTTAGCAGGGGGTGAGGGATGGTCCCCATCGTCCTACGAGTTACTGGAGGTGGTGTTCGAGGTGGATTGACCACCGGAATATGCTGAATTAGGGCAGCAGGGGGTGAGGGTTGGTCCCCATCGTTCTATAAGTTACTGGCGGTGGTGTTCGAGGTGGATTAACCACTGGAACCTGCGGAGGTCGAAGAACAGGGCCCCTACCCGAGCTAATACTAGATGCTATCATACGACGAGCTTCCCCCGGAAAATTACGATTTCTAGACCTAGCCGGATATTAGATACGGCACCCTGATTCCTTGGGATTGCAAAGGGGGGCTGATAACAGCTCCTGGCTGGACGAAGGGGAGAGGGGGGCAGAGGCTAATACCTGTCTCTGATGCAAGGGCGACGAGGTTCTCAGTACCGGGATATTTGGCGGGGGGGTGCCCTTAAAGGGGATAAAGGGGTAACTCCCCGCGGTGGCTCCCGATGTGGCTCACCCGTCCCTAGGTCTTCACGAAAATGACCTACGCGGCCCGAATTCTTTCGGCTTCAATCCTAGCCCAGTTTTGCCAGGCTTTACTCTGTTGAATATCGACAGCATCTAACTCGGAAGGTCGTAAGACACTACCAGACCTGGATAATATACTGGAAGTTACCCTATGGGGAGGTCCTGAGCCGTTAAGGCCCTTATATTCTAAATCACAATCCTTGAGGAACCGGTCCATTAGGTCAGAAGAGCCGGGACGCGCTTGCACCTGACACCCAGCGCCAGGGTTTAATGTTAGGGGTATGGGAGGCCCAGTCTGTTTAATATTGCCAATTGGCAGCTGGGGATTAATGCCTTGACGAGGTGGGGGTATATTAAATCCATGTAACGGGTATGTCGATCATATCCCACAGTTACACCAATTTCCCGGCATATTAAATAGCCCGCATATCCTAAAGTCACCGTGACCGCAAATGGGATAAAATAAGGGAGAATGATTTGATCCCAAATAAAATAAAGCCCCATGTATCTGTTTCTATGGATACCGAAAGATAACGGCAAATTAGATAAATTTAATAAAGCCTAACGGACAAAAGACCAAGGCCCAATTTAGCAGCCCCTGGAAATAGGCTAAACCTATACGCAATGACTCAGCTCGTCACAATAGTGACCGAGGCTTAGGGTAAATAGGTAACGGAATCACGGTCCGTTTATACAAACAAACTATCGTCCCTAAGTAAGAACTAAACCCATTGCCTTACCAGAAAATTGTTGATCAGTTAATAAGGCAAGCAGGTAAATAATAACGAAAAACTGGTCTTCGTAGTCGGGCGCAATCAAAAAAACTTATGATACGATATAAATCGCTCGGCGGTCAACGTGGAATGGCTTCCGACAGATAAAGTACATTCCGTCACAAGGAGAAATTTAAGCCCCGCCCTATCACGCGGTCCCACGAGAGAGAGAGAGAGAGAGAGAGAGAGAGAGAGAGAGACCACTGGGGAAGCCCATACAACCCCTTTGCTCACGCTTACCGGGGCAAACATACGGAGTATACAAAACCGAGTAAAGAAATACGTAAGATCGACTTATCGTTCGTAGAGTCCTGGTTGGCCGTGCTGGTAGAGTGTTCCCGTCGTCTGCGGAACACCCTCAAAGATCCCCCCAGGCCGGATCAGGGGCTCACTGTAGGGTGTTCTAATCCCACGTTGTGCAGAAGGAGCACACTAAGATGCACAACAGCCCACAAGTCCAGTAGTATACCAAAAAGTTCACTCGGTGAAACGACGTCCGTATAAAACGCAAGTCTGTATTTAAACACTAAAACCGGGAGATAAAGGCGCGAAATTCAAAAGTTAGTCCTCACTCGGGGCACCATTTGTAATCGCGCGCTCTCGTTGATTTCCGAAATCACTCGACTTAGCCCAGTGCAAT
Organism: Phalangium opilio; assembly: GCA_019434445.1. Classification (NCBI taxonomy): domain Eukaryota; kingdom Metazoa; phylum Arthropoda; class Arachnida; order Opiliones; family Phalangiidae; genus Phalangium; species Phalangium opilio. The sequence continues at coordinate 5,034 of JAEQBA010001295.1, forward strand.
TAGAGTTGGACCTAGAACAAATTAGGGACAAGCAAATCGCGACGGAAATGCAAAGTACGAGTGGTTCTTGTTATGGGAAAAAAATTTTCCGGACTTCCGGTTGGGGGAAGGCACTTAAAAATGGCCGCCATTTTGAAATTTTCTGTTTTTCGGGTTTAACGCCGAACTTGTTGCTCATATCAAAAAATGTGTTCCAACGTTAAAGATGGAGAATATAAAACTCTATCTAATGGTATATGAATTGATGTCCTACGAATGCCCATTCGAAAGATAGACCGATTTTTGTGATACGCCATTTTGAATTTTCGATGTTACCTGCAAATCTTCTTTTGAAATTTATAAAAGAACATGCGACATATATGTGAAAAGAAATGATACTCTTTGTTTTATTTATATTTCATCAAAAATATCATTTTCATCTTCGGACAAGTCTTTATAATCATTCAAACAAGAAACCCCATTGCACTCCCCGCACATCGCAGAGCATTTCAAGTCGAATTTTCGACACGTAGATGTTAAAAAATAAAAGGGTCTACAATGCCATTGCCCGTTTTATTTTATAATGCCCTCTAGCAGTTATAGTTCTAGCCGATAGAATGCGGCGAAGTCCAACTTCCACTTTGAATGGTGGCCATCCTTTGAGGACGCTCCAGTGTTTCCAATGGCAGATAACTCCGCCAGGAAAATGTTCACAAAAAGGGGATTTTCGACTATGAGTATTGCCTCTTTCCGAATTTTATTACTTGTTAATGTATTTTGAAATTTCCTATGTTAACGTCCCGCTCAAACTTCACTGTCTAACATAGCCTTTTATTATATAGCTGCTATTATGGATTTTCTGTGTTTATAGTTTAAACACTCACCCTCTGGTTCCCAAGAAAGTTTTTCAGTTCGATCTTGAATACGAATCCAAGATGCAGCGTTGCTATTTGTGCGCTAAAATATCTTAAATTCGTTTAGGGACTATAAGTTTTACTTACGCGAATAGCATTAGTATAATATTCGAAATGGATAACGAAACGTGTGTTATTTGTGCCGCGCCATTATCAAGCGAAAAAACAGTTATTGTGAAAAAAAGGAATACAGACGATTATTAACGCGAGTGTTGCTCGGGGTGACGAAAAATTTGATGACGTTTTAGGCCAACTGGAGTCACTATTAGTGCATCAGAAATGTCGTGTTAACTATACTAGAAAGGACAGTATAGAGAGATATTTAAAAAACAGGAGTGAACCATCAACTTCTGCTACAGCAGCAGAAACTAGAACTCTTACGCCTGATTTTAACTTTAAAGAAGATTGTATCTTTTGCGCGAAGAAATTGCAATTGGGAAAGAAAGAAAGAAGTAGTTCCATACGTCTGGTTTCTACTCTTGAAATTAAATCTTCAATTGAAAAAAATGCAAAGAACGAGGTGATGAATGGGGAAACGAAGTTCATAGACGATCTATTTCATGCATCGACTTGGTAGCGGCTGAAGCTAGGTACCATGTTAAATATTACAAGCAATTTTTTAAAGCAACTTCAAAACATGCACCGGGAAGACCAAAATGTGATGTTAGAGAGGAAGCGTTCCACAAGCTCTGTTATTTTCTTTTAAATTCAAAGGATAGATGTCAGTTTTCCATAAAAGAATTACAACAAGAAATGAAGTCCTACATTACCGATGGTATTTAAATCTTGTTTTCTTAATAATAAATTTAAACGTATAAAAATATAGATATATACATCACTGTTTATATAGACGACGAAATTTGGACTTTCAAGCACCTTAAGAGCCGATTAAAAGCTTTCTTTGGAGACAACATTGTTATTACAGAAAACATTGGCGAAAATAATGTTTTGTGTTTCAAAGGCACCATGGAAAAAGCAATTAATAAAGAATGGTACAAAGATAGAAACGAAAACGAAACAGAGGAACGGAAAAGAATTGTCGAATCAGCTGCTAAAATAGTGTATGAAGATATACGTTTGAGGGTTTGCAAATGTGATACTTATCCATCCTACAACGATATCACTACTGGCGGTAAGAATGACATCCCAGAAACTTTGGAAATCCTGATGAGGACATTATTAGGCATCAATGATAATGATAAGTCAAAGATTGTTAAAGCAACAGCCTTGTCAAACTCAATAATGTCAGTTGTAAGAGCACGGTCTTACGTCTCGCCAGTTCTTGTCGGTTTATCCATTCACCTTCACAGAAGATTCGCTTCGAAACATTTGATAGACATTCTATCGAAACTTGGGTTTTGCGCTTCATATAAAGAAGCATTGAAATTTGAATCCGCCGCTGTCATTCACTCACAAATCACCTATGAAAAAGAAGCTTTCATACAATTCATATTCGATAATGCTGACTTCAATATCCGAACCCTGGATGGGCACGACACTTTTCACTCCATGGGAGGAGTGGTTTGTGTTACTTCAGAACAATCTGCCCAAGTGAAGCAAGAAATTTCAAGACCGAAAAGTCCATTTAGCGCTACAGAAATTGGAAAGTTTGGAAACATGCCTGTTAAGTCTTTTAAAAGGACCTCTTCAAATGCAATTGGGGAGATTCGAGTAAATGCCTCAGAATTTAGTTTGGAATGCACTGAAATAGTTAAGAGCACCAGACACATCAATACATTATGGGCTTCTGGAAAGTATTTTAGCAAAGACGGCACTGTATCTTGGAATGGATATATGAGCATCGCCGCTCCTGCTTCTGAATTCTCTACGACTAGGATCCTCGCCTTACCATTTATAAACTTGGATCCAGGAAACGTAAACACCATTTACACTGCCCTTAGCTACGCCAAGAAAATGTGTCAAAAACAAAACCAAAAGCATAGGGATTCAGCACTTATAGACTAAAAAAAAATCGGCCTACGTCATAGTTTAAGAGTACGCTAGCGCCATCTCTTAAAGCAGTGCTACAAATTTGCCGAAATTTGAATTTCTTTTGAGCCGCCATTTTTGTGGAGCCGCGCGACGTGATGGCGGAGGTCGCTACTTTGAATGCTAAGTCGGGCAAGTTAAGCTATTATGAGAGTTTAAATGAAGAAGTTAAGAAAAGATATAGAGAAAAGATAAAATTAATTAACAATATTGACCCTTATCTTCTTAAGAAAAAGGATTTCACGTATTTGAATGGTGAAAATAGTGGCGAATTTCACTTGTTACCACCTGTTGCTTTCCCAGATGTATATATATATTTAATTTCTGGTGAATCACCATTTACCCATAAATTATTGAAAAATTACAAAGCCCTCGAGGCTTATGATCAGTTCGTTTGTGGGTTTATTAGGAACGTTGGCGTAAAAACGTTTAATGAAAAAGACGGAAGTGTGGTTTTGATTAAATGCCAAGTAAGTTCAACCATAATTATGAATTTTCTTTTGGTTTGTTTTAATTAATTTTCATGTTTATTAGGTTATGCATTCTCAGCGCCTTCGAGAAAAACTACTTGAGCCATGGGTAATTGTTAACAAAGAGGGAACCATCAATTCTGGACATTGCACTTGCATGGCTGGTTTAGACGAGTGTTGTACACACGTTGCTGCCCTCCTCTTTTACATTGAGTATGCAGTTAGATTTAGAGAAACTACGTCTGTTACTGGCCAGAAAGCCTACTGGATGGTTCCAACCACAAAGGAGCCGAAATATTCACCAGTATCTCAAATGGATTTGAGCTCGGCAAAGGCTAAGAAGAAAGCATTAGACGCAATCGTGGAAGATGCAACCCCTAAGAAACCTTGCAAACTAGTCCGAAAACCAACAAAAGAAGTTCCTGACTTCACCAAAGAAGCAATGGATGATTTTTGGGATGATTTGCATGACCAATTCCCAAACGCAGCAATATTTAGAGTTCTTCCAAAATTCCACAAACAACATATCCCAACATGCATAGATCCAAAGATATATCCACCAGTATTAACCGAATTGTATGACGAGTCTCTGACGAAATTATCCTTTGGGGATATTTTGGCTCATTCAGAAATGCTGGATTTGTCATTTTCCGAAGAGCAGGGTAAAAAGGTTGAAAGGGAAACAAAAATGCAATCAAAATGTACAAGTTGGCAAAGGTTTAGAGCTGGAAGAATCACGGCGTCGAATTTGAGACAAGCTTGTCATACTGACCCATCAATGCCTTCTGTGTCTCTTATTCAAACTATATGTTACCCTGGTTCAAAACCTTTTGATAATGAAGCAACAAGGTGGGGCATAAAACATGAACATACAATGAAAAAAATCTACTTAAAAGCTAGTATGGAACATCATGACAATTTTAAGTTGGAAGAATCTGGTTTGTTTTTAAACTCTCTCTATCCACACCTTGGGGCTTCACCAGACGGCATTGTTGAATGTAACTGTTGTGGAAGAGGAGTTTTAAAAATAAAGTGTCCTTATTCGATAAGATACAAATCTGTCAAAGATGTAAACACGAAATTTTGCCTGGAAAATACTCCGAATGGTCTTAAATTAAAAGAAGATCATGACTATTTCTACCAGATACAGGCACAGATGTTTTTGTCGGAAAGGCTATATTGCGATTTCTGCGTCTGGACCACAGTGGATTTTCACATTGAACGCATATTTCAGGATAAGAAGTTATGGGAAAATGCAACAATTAAAACAGAGCAATTATTTAGAACCGCGATATTGCCTGAACTTCTCAGTCGATATTTTACGTCTGAAGTAGTGGAAGAGAATAAACGTCCAAAGCTGAACTCAAATGGTCCGCATACTTCAAAATCGGTTGAAGTATCTGACAACATGTCAACACCAGCTTCTGTACAAAACATTCTTTCCCCATCAAAAACCAAGAATAAAGGCCCTAATATATGTGAAGATATTGAAAGGTGGTGTTATTGCAATAAAGAAGAGAAAGGGCAAATGATTTTGTGTGAATTTGAAAATTGTGTAATTAAATGGTTTCACATTAAATGTTTGAAAATCAGGCAAATTCCGAAAAGAAAATGGTTCTGCCCCGACTGCAGAAAAATCGTTCGCGCTGAGAAATGTAAAACGAAGGTCACTCGATCAAAGAAAGCCAAAAGCACTTAAATGTTAATTTAAAATTAATTTTTCGGCCAAGTCAAAACAATTTTAAATTTTTTGTTTACAACTTCAAGTCAATTTTTAATTTTTGGGCCAAGTCAAGTCAATTTTTAATTATTGGGCCAAGTCAAGTCAATTTTTAATTATTGGGCCAAGTCAAGTCAGTTTTTAATTTTTGGGCCAAGTTAAATCAATTTTAAATTTTTTGTTTACTACTTAAAGTCAATTTTTAATTTTTGGGCCAAGTCAAATCAATTTTAAATTTTTTGTTTACTACTTCAAGTCAATTTTTCATTTTTGGGCCAAGTCAAGTCAATTTTTAATTTTTTGTTTACTATTTATTGTTGATTAAATACATTTCGTTTAACAATTTAATTTTTTTTATTCCATTGGAACCACTGGGGATGTTAAGTTAGTTAATCCACAACCGACAATGACAATTTTATCTATTGTAGCTATCAATTCGTCTTCAGGTGCCTCGTGCAGAAGCTCAATAGGCACTTTCGAATGTAGAATTTCAAATTTTTGACGCAGCAAACCAATAACACGTTCAACATGAATTCTAACATTAGCTATTCGTCTGGTATCCTCAACTTCTTTTGGGTCTAACTGAGCCTTTCCTTTTGTAAAAGCAGGTAATTTAATAGAGGCATAAAACATGCTAACAGAATCGGCAATGTCAAAACCACGATCTGCTAGAACTAAATCGCCTGGTAAAAGTTTGTTTAAAAAACCGCTGTTTTCTGTTAAGTATTTATCACTAACACGCCCACCCCACCCTTTGGATACAAAACTAATTGTCCCTTGCGGCGTAACAGCAATTAAATATTTAATTGTATTATTATGCTTATAATTTGACCAAGTTTCAGCCTTGCTCAAAACATTTGAAGGCTTTTCAGTGAATATTTCAAAGCAATCTATAATTGCGGCCACTTTTTTAGCAAAATTTTCCTGAAAGCACTTTGGCATAGTAGCTTGAAGCACTTCCCTTTCTGGCCAAAACAATTGTCTTTTTAAAGAGTTTATATAATACGTTCAAAGTGTTGTAAAAAATTCTCCCAACAGTTCTGTCTGAAATATTGAACATAAAAGCCAAACCTACATTTTTCAAAGAAAGCCTCATTTTCATAAGAGTTAAAATTAATTGTTGGAAGTGATCAAGTTTTGAATTATTAAACAAAAATGGTTTAACTTTCTTTAAAATGGCATTAACGGTTCCCAAATTTTCAAGGCCGGTAAAGTATAGAACTTTCTCATCACTGTCACTGAAATAAGCTTCGGTGTAGTTTAAACTTGCCAATTCTGTTTGCAAAGAAGTTATTTTAGATTGTAATTTCTCAATTTCTGATAAGTAAGTGTTTATTTGTTCATTAGCTTTCTTCAGATTATTATCGATTTCTTTAAACGAATTTCGGGATTTTTCTAAATCATACTCGACTAATTCTAGCTCAAATTTTTCAACCATTCTAAATAAAGTTTGAGTTTCTTGGTTTTTATTATCCCCAAGCTCAGCTGGAACCACTTGAATTTCGATTTCCACCATTGCAGCTACATGCTGTGTGCAACTATCGACTTTGATTCCACCAACTTGACATTCAGAATCAGACACTTCAAAACTGGTTTGAGTCTCCTTGCATTGAAAAGCCCTAACTTGTGTTTGTGTACTAGCATCAACCAATACTAGTGTATCCAACATTGGAGTTACTTCGAAATTGGGGTATGAGTGGTCTACTTCGAAGCTTGTCATATTTTCGTTTATAAGCCCCTTGTGTGCTCCGAAAACATGATTAGAGGATGCTTCTTGGCCCGACGTAGAACTATGTGCAATTTCAGCAACACTAACTTGGCAAATTGTTTGTGTTATTTCAGCTTCCTGCATTTTAATTGCCGATTCAAAAGTGATATCCTTTCCCTAGTAGAAATAACTTCATTATCAACTGAATTCCATTACGAAAAATAATAGCATTTAGTACATCTTTCAGCCTTTTCGTGTTTGTAACATTTCTATGCATCGCACGGTTTTTCTTACGCTTGTATCTTTCAAGAGATTCTGTTAGTAAATATTCGCTAGCATCACACCCATTTAAGTTTTTATTTGGAATCCAGTCTGGATTCGTTTCATCATATAGCTGGGAAGGTGCTCCTAAATTAAACATTTTAATGAATTACCCACATAATATTAATTAGATTCAAATTAGACAAAGTTTTCAAACCAGAGAGGAAATGTTTAGCACAAACTCTTGAATGTTTCGATATAGAATCGGGTCCAAGGCTTAGCTTTTTCAGCCACAGATGACGCCGTTTCAAGGATAATTCTTTGGTTTTTTCACCTTGGTTAGTTATCACACATGGTATGCAGAAGAAACTTAGTTTCTCTTTCGTGCTAATACTCTTACAACTTTTTAAACAACACGTCCTAACCATTTTAACGCGAGTAACTCGGATTCCTCCCCAGTTAACAAATAGCTCCGCTCCACAATTATGGTGGACATCGTAAAGGATAAAAATGTAAAATAAAATCTACTAGATGGCACTTCGATTCGCCCCGCGATATTTAATTTTCAAAAATTATGACGTCACGACCGAGCTTGTGCTGACTCCCTATTGTTTGGTTACCTTTGATCAGCCATTATTTTTTAAAGCCGTTAAAGTAGTTGAATCGGTTGAAAAGAATGACCCAATTGTTGGAGTTATCGTTCGCCTTGGCGGCTTTCATACAGTTATGTCTTTTCTGGGCTCAATTGGCTATGTAATGGGTTCCAGTGGCCTTGAAGAGCTATGGCAAACGGTTTACGCCAAAAATACTGTGGTACACATGCTTAGTGGTCACGCCTAGTCAAGATCTATCAGGGCTAATTTTCTAACGCAACATGCTTTGACTTTATTAATACTGAAGCAATGTGGATTAGAAGACCTGTCACTAGAAGAATTGCAATTAATATACGCGAATCCCACGGTCGAAAATGCAGAAAATGAAGTCCTAAGAAAGATCCATTATAAATTTGAATCCGAATTAGCTAAATGGGCTGAAGAAAGCAGAACTGGAAGGTTGTGGAAACAGTTTTGGTACATGGTGGAAATTGTCAAGCTGTTTATTCACGCTGAGAGAAGTGGAAACTGGGACATGCATCTCTTCTGTGTTTCGGAAATGGTTCCTTATTTTTGGGCAAGCGGTCACCTGAATTATGCTAAGTCATCTCTAATTTACCTCAACCAAATGGAAAAACTGAAACGTGACATGACTCCAAGTGACTATGAAAAGTTTTCTAAACAAAGTATGTTTACAATTCGCCGAACAGAAAACTTTTGGTCGGGAACTTGGACCGATATGATTATTGAACAAAATCTCATGCGTTCCATGAAAACATCTGGTGGACTTACTCAAGGTAGAGGGTTTAGCAATTCTTCACTTGCTAAATGGGTAACAACAATGCCCCATTGTTCCGATGTAAGCAATGCTTTGGAGAGGTTCACTGGTGTTATAGCATCTACAAGCGAGCAGCACGTAGATCTAAGAAGTTCCCGGCGTCTTCGTGACCAAAAAGATCTGGAGCGGTTTGAGAACTGGTTTGAAGACCATTCTCCGTTTAATAAAGAACTCGGACCGAAACTTGTTTCTCTGTCAAGCGGACGAGTTGCTGAAGACGAAATTAATTGCGACATAGCTAAAGAGGTGGGTGACAAATTGATGCAAAATGCCTTGGGGAAAAAAATGGCGGACGTCAAGTTTCGTAGATTGGATCGAGTGAAAACTCTTAACATAACCAACAGCAAAACCATAAAGATTAAAAATAATCTAGTACCGATAAATCCTCCACAACTGTTTAACCGGATTTTGTGTACCAGTAAATCCCCAGATGATCTCGAACATTGCTTTGAATTCGAACTAGCATCTTACCCACCATCTCTTTTTGTAGATGGCTTCTTAAGAAAAGGGATAAAATCAAACCTCTTAAAGGAAGTTGACCAAATTGAAAAATATAGTTCATCGCTTCCTAAAGGTGAACAAATCTGTTACGTTGTAGACGGTGGACACCTACTGCATAAAGTTGTTTGGCAAAGACCCTCAACTTATGGCGAAATTTACAGTCAGTATGTTAGATACGTGACATACCAGTACGGAGAAAATAGCACAGTGGTTTTTGACGGTTATGAAGAAAATATCCTTAGTACAAAATGTCAAGAACAAACAATAAGAGCAACCTAGAAATCACCAGTAGTCATAATTCAAGATGATATGATTAACACTGTTAATCAATCGGACTTCTTAGCCATTATTCAGAACAAGAAATCCTTTATTGCAAACTTATCTCGGAAGATGATTTCAGCAAACATATCCGTGGTTCAAGCCAAGTCTGATGCAGACACGGTCATAGTGTCAACATCACTAAAATGCAAGACTCGTGAAAACTTGGTATTTGTGGTGGCAGATGATACTGACATAATGGTACTTCTGGTATACCATGCAACAGAGAACCATGTTTTCATGATACGACCAGGAAAAAATTCCAAAGCTGATAGAGTCATCGACATATATGAGCTTCGTTGCAAACTTGGAGGACTAGCCGAAATATTTCCGTTTCTTCACGCATTCTCTGGTTGCGATACTACTTCGGCAATTTATAAGAAAGGAAAACTGCCAATTTTAAAACTACTTAAAAGTAATTCTGATCTAGTTGAACGATGCTTGGCTTTCAATGATAAAAATGCAAATATGGAAGATCTGAAGCAAATTGGCGAAGACCTTTTTCTAAAATTGTATGGGGCGGCACCGAAGACCAAGACACTAAACAAGCAAAGATACTTGCAATACAACAAGGTAGTTGCCAAACAAATATTGAAGTCTAACTTCGAACTGGCTTCCCTACCTCCGACGACATCAGCTGCTCAGCAACACATTTTAAGAGTATACCTACAAACGCAAGAATGGTGGGGTAAATCACTAAATCCCAAAGAATGGGGATGGGAACTAAATAAAAGCAATGAACTAGTACCCATTTATTTTGAAAACTCACCAGCACCCGCAAGCATATTAAAACTAATTTTTTGCGGTTGTAAGGCCACAAACTGTGGCAAAGCATGTTCGTGTCGAAAATTCGACTTGAAATGCTCTGCGATGTGCGGGGAGTGCAATGGGGTTTCTTGTTTAAATGCATATAAAGACTTTTCCGAAGATGAAAATGATATTTTTGATGAAATATAAATAAAATAAAGAGTATCAATTCTTTTCCCATATATGTCGCATGTTCTTTTCCAAATTTCAAAAGAAGATTTGCAGGTAACATCGAAAATTTAAAATGGCGTATCACAAAAATCGGTCTATCTTTCGAATGGGTATTCGTAGGACATCAATTCATATACCATTATATAGAGTTTTATATTCTCCATCTTTAATGTTGGAACACATCTTTTGATATGAGCAACGAGTTCGGCGTTAAACCCGAAAAACCGAAAATTTCAAAATGGCGGCCATTTTTAAGTGCCTTCCCCCAACCGGAAGTCCGGAAAATTTTTTTCCCTTAACAAGAACCACTAGTACTTTGCATTTCCGTCGCGATTTGCTTGTCCCTAATTTGTTCTAGGTCAATGCCATTTTTCGTCTAATTGCACTGGACTACTATGCGATAGGTGTAGGAATAAATCAGAAACGAATTTCCGATTCTGAAGCACAAAGCTGAACTCGAAATCAGAAAGTGTTCAATCAGTTTAAGCTTCTGTACAGCGGATTCCGCTCGTTTGCGAAGGTACCTTAACGCGATTGGTCGGAGGTCCCAACTTAAAATCATCCTTAAATTCTGAACCTAATTTCAAAATCATTCGGTTTTATTTCCTGGATGTTTCACTATGCAGATTGGTCTTATAATTAGTAGAAGAGTCATAAAAAAATCACTTTATTTTCCACTTCACTTTCCCTTTAAAAACATAACTCACCAGTTTCTGAAGGATCTTGACTGCTTTATCTGGAGCGCTGTTGAATCAATCCTACTCAAAATAACAGACAGCCCGGATGATATGATTTATGAATTAAGATGGAATGGTGCGCGCGTTTTGGGAAGCGTAACCCCAGCCCTTCAGTATAGCCCAAAAAGTTGCAGTGATTCACGACCCCTGTATGGTATGCCAGGTATGCCTGTCGTGCTCTTTCAAACGAGGGACTGGATTGCCACGAGCAGTTATGCATCCAGGTAAGATTAGTCTGGCAGCGCACCATCCCTACAAAAACTATGGGACAATCTACGGAGAAACACTCTTGAGGAATGGGGTGAAACAATTTGCTGAACATTCTAAAGCATTTGGTTGGATGAGAAGGGGAAAGGCCTATCATCCTCTCGATGGACGACAGGCTTAAAAAGGAACACAAGTAGTTGTGCCACAATAGGTATCAAAGGACATTCTAACGAAAGAACCTCGTGTATATGTCCAAATTGCATGATGAAAGAAACTCTTTGCAACGTTCCTCAATAGTGCCACTTGCCAGGGTACTAACGCAATACTTATTGCAAGACACAACCACGTTGTTAATCTTCTTGAGATGGCTGTAATTAGAAATGTGTTTGAGGTATATAAGGGAGTACTCTGCGAAAATTCAGTAACCAAGAAAAACAAACGCACAGATCTGGTAGTCCTTGATCTTAAGGGATTGACGAAGGCGAGACTTTACATCTCCAACGAGCACAAAACCAAGAGAATACATACTTGACACTCCACTTCGATTCGAACAATACCAAGATCATGCAGTTTATGTCAATTAAGAGAAAAAGAAGTATATGGACCCCACGCACGACTATTTTAGAGAGAAATACTCTAAAATTTGTGAATGGAAAGCGATGTGAAGGCTCCCGAGGAACAATTACATTCTTTCTGGTAGTTGTGGCAAAATGATTTGGAGAGAGACGTATGGCTCTCTCTTTTGCTTTTCAGAAAAGCGCCCTCAATATTATCTGGGAGCACGGCAGTGCTCCCAGCCAAGTCGAGCACTGACATCCTTTTCTCGAAGCAACTCGTGGCTCTTTTAAGCCCACTGTAACTTCGCTATGGGTATAGGTAAAAGTCTGAAATTTTGCTTGCCGCGAGGACTGTCAATTCTAGCTATAATTTCCAAATTTCAAGATCCTACCCAATATACTTTTCGAAATATCGCAGGTGAAATTTCCCTTATTTTGTCACTCACTCACTCACTCACCGATCATCAAAATTCTAAGGTACTTCTAGGGTAGATAGAAACTTAAAATTCAGGATTTAGTTTTCATTTATTTTATAAAGCACAGAAAAATTAAAACATCCCGAAATTTTTATAAAATTGTTCTTTAGTTCTTTATTTTAAAACTAGATGGCGCTGCCGTCTTTTTAACAGTAATAGTGTGTGTTCTTGATGAAAGGACGTAATGGGCCAAAGTTAACCGAAAGTTAAATATATATTAAAGCTAATAGGTGTAGTAATTTAAAAGAAATGTGTCGTAACTGATGCTACATTCTTATATTAGGATATCGCGTATACAACCTTTATTGCATATTCTCTGCGGGTCGAAAGGGGTAATTCAGCGTAAATATGGAGAAACGTTAGCGATTATATTGGTAAACGAAGTACCACGAGAGGGTCTTCTTTTAATATAACTACCGAAGTATAACGAGAGGGTCTACAAAAAGAAGTGAGATCCTATGAAAAACATTAACATGTACAAAAATGGGCCAAGCCTCGCTTCGTGCCCGCTCCGCCGTAAAACGTTCTGAGATCCCATGTAGAGCCAAGTCTGCCTTTTGTTCTCATTCAATCGCCAATTGAACAATTATGTTATAAATTAAGTCCTTTTCCTAATTAATAACCAATATTCTTTGACTCTATCATTATTATACATCTTTGTTCGTATCAAAAATATCGTGACTTGGCAATCGCAGGTAAGTAATATTAAAAGGAAGTCACTAAATCGTTGCCGATTTTAAAATAATCGAAGGGATGTTCACTAAATCGTTTATGGTATAGGGGATATGTACAAGTTTATAAGATGAGTCATGCTCAACCCTATGTACAAATTATATGGTGAGTTATGCATAACCCTATTTACATGTTTATTAGGTGAGTTATACATAACCTTATGTACACATTTATAAGGTAATTACCTGCGCTTGCCAAGTCACGATATTTTTGATACGAACAAAGATGTATAATAATGATAGAGTCAAAGAATATTGGTTATTAATTAGGAAAAGGACTTAATTTATAACATAATTGTTCAATTGGCGATTGAATGAGAACAAAAGGCAGACTTGGCTCTACATGGGATCTCAGAACGTTTTACGGCGGAGCGGGCACGAAGCGAGGCTTGGCCCATTTTTGTACATGTTAATGTTTTTCATAGGATTAGTTTAAACTGGTATAACTAAATTAGTCAATGTAAATTATTTTAATACTTGAAATTATGGTTTTTGTTTTAGTGCGTGGCGATATGTTTCTCGTGTGCAACTAGATGGTAGAATATAGCGGCTTGTTCCAAAATTTGCAGAAAAATGAGAATTCGAAAACAGACGGTACGAGTTTGGGGGTGCGACTGGTGGGCACCAGCTTACATAATAGGTTTATTGTTTTTAATATAAAACTAATTTATATTTAAATGTAAAAACTTGGACCTTAGGTAAGCGAATATTAACTTACCTAACATATTAAAGATAGAGGGCGCATCAAACATCGAACTCCTCCAATTTAATGGTGCACAACATATTTGATATATATTCGTGAATGCGCCTTACTGTTTGCGAGTAGCTTCCACCCATTGCTCAAGAATCCCTGAAAGCTCTAATAGCCCTTAATTCCGCCATTTCAATGTGAAGCTCACCTGGCAAAATTACCCTGTCTTTTTCATTTAAAAACCATTTTCAGCTGTTTCATGGGACGATCAAGTCTCAAATATCGGGAAACTATTCGCTTTGCGTCAAATCCACGTAGAAGAATGTTTGTTTTCTCTAGAATGTTAAGTACGGTCAGCCGAACTGATCTCTCAGTAGAATAGTGTCCAAGAAGTGGTAATAGAGCCACGCGCGTTATATTTTTGGCCTTGGTAATGAGAGACTTTTGCACTATATAAGCGTGTTTCTTTTGACTAAAAGTACCTACGCCCTGTGTGTAAGTGGAAAATTCTGAGCTTCGAGGGCGTATAGTCTTTGGAACTGAGCACTGAAGAAGATTGTAAATAGAGTTAGGAATTTCTGTATCCTGTACCTCTTCTTTAATAATAAATGGTTCGTTTGCGTCAGAAGGTTTAACTTTCTGGTAAATGACCATATTTGTTCCATGAGTGGTGCCTTGACCGTCAGGTGTATCTTCTTTAAAGTCCAAGTTGTCAACAGCGAATGATATTGTTCTTCCAAATACAAAATTTGGTGGAAGGTAGACTCTGTTATGTTAGCTGATTTTATGCAGTACGATCTTTGCCATAAGGGTTTCAACTTCTTTCAGCCTTGAAAAATTGACGCTCATACCCAAATAACTCAGTATCTAAACCAGTTTTGAACTCCTTGATATCTTGTGAATGGTTAGACCATCTGCAAAGGCATTTCTCGGGTTCGTCTTATAATTTTAGATGTAGTGAGAAACACTTGACGAGGAGATAAACATTAAAAAATTAGCATCAGAGCCAATCTTAGTGGCTGTTGGTCTATTTTACTTTCACATAGGCCGTTTGAGTTTAACTTCCCTTATCCAGTCATAAACCATTTGAAGAAAAGTATCAACTCTTGGGTATAACATCTGTTTCCATATTTAGTTCTCCGTTAAAACACGACTATTTCGATGCCAGAACTAGCTTTCGGATGAACGTCGAGGCTTAAAAAATATCTTCATCTCATTAAGTTTACATCAAGCTGCGTCTTTAGTGCATTTCAATGATTCTAAATCCGCGGATCGCTTTTGATTAGCAGCTGAAATTTGAATTCTAATTATATCATCTTTCAAAAATTCCTTCAGTTGCCTTCTTGACATAAGATCATCTTTAGTTAAATCAAGGCCATTTGATGTACAAATGTTCACGTACAGTCCCCGACAAAAGTTTCTGGACATTTTCATTTGGCTGCCATTTTGTTCCTAATTGAGCTAGAGTAACAAAGTAGGATTTCTAAATAGGTTTACTTCTCAAAAGTATATTAAAATTTCAAATGACACTGTGGCGCTAATAGGGCGTTAGCCATAGCGGAAATAGTAAAGCCCCCCCGATAATGACGTTACGAAATAATGCTTCAAATGGAACAACAAAGGTATCGTTGCACGCGTCTTGTCACGTAGATTCCAAAACTGTTTTCAAATTGTAAATCGGTTCAGAAAATCAAAAGTTATGTCAAAAAACATGACGATCAAAACATTGGCAATTAAGCCTAACGATTATTTATTTTATCTATATCAACTTAGCACAGTAGTAAAACATTACGATCAGAAAAACAAGATGTTCCAATGCGAGAATTTTTAGTTCCACACTGACATATGAGAAATGAGAACTTATGAATTTGACTCAGTCTTCAGAAATGGAGGGTTGTTGGTGGGGGTTTGTAAACGTATAAATATTTAGAGATTTGGGTATGTTTAATGATTTTTTATAATTTCCTAGTTGCTTATACAGTGGGTGAATATTTGGGGATAATTCTTTTGACGGATATTTTACGGCAGACGGCGTTATCTGTTGAATCGCTATTAAAAGTTGGACGAGTCGCGGTATTGGATGATGAACAGTGTTTCAAGAATATTCTTTGAGAAAGTTTAAGGAGCAAAATAGGTGGCATGACTAAAATACAGGTGTAACAGAGATAGTTTATGGAGCAAAATAGGTGGCATGACTAAAATACAGGTGTAACAGAACTTATTATACGTTCGGAAAATAATGTTTGGACGCTTGAGAATTGGATGTTGAGAAATGCTCTGAAAATAATATTGTGGGAATAATATTTCGACGGCAAATTCATGAGGATGGGTGAGAAGACATATTGTTCAATTCAAAGTGGATGAGAATGGTTTGAGTTATAATAATAATATATATACAGGTTAAATTATTCGCAAGTTCTTATGACATGAAAATATTTTACGACGTGGATAATTTTAACGTATTTCCCGCTTTCTCGGCTTTACTCTGCAAGTTTTCTTATTCCCAGCACATTTTAAACGTGACAACTATCCCTTTAAAATTTACTTAAGAATTTGGTTTTTTGAAAATTATGGCTGTTTTTGGAACATAGAGCAAAAAAGAGACAGAGGCCCTACAAACGATAAAAAACACAGCGTTTGCAATTGTGTCGTGTTTCAGCGAAGGTGCTCTATATATTTTTTAGCTTAGAGTAGACCAGTTTCAATGATCATCGGAAAAAAATCAGTCTCAATAGCCCATACATTTCCTGCTATAATAGAGTCGGTATGCGCCTTGGTTTGTGACATTGAGAATTTAATATCCCAATTTTACTATCGTTAATTTGGCAAAAAAATAAATTGAGTCTGCTTCCATTATTAACCTTGACTATTTCCCCTAAAATAATTTGATATTATTCTTTTGTAGTTTAAAGTTTACGTTTCATAATCTATAAGGATAGAGGGACACTTAGATTTACACAATAATCTAAGACGCCATGGATTTTTTACTTGAAATGAGAAATTTAACGGGCGCCCATGTATAGAGTTAAATACCATTTTCTTGCCCTGTCAAAGGTTGAAGCTTCTCCAAGGTTGTTCGGATAGAAATTTTATTTTATTTATGTATTTTTTCGCAGATGAAGTTTTACTGAAATTATTCAATTCAATTTCAAATATTTATTTTTTACTTTTCACTACATATACATTACATCATGAATATTTAGAAAAGAATTCATCTTGAATATTTAGGAGAATTCCAACTTGAATATTTAGAATAAAAAATCCATCTTGAATCTTTAGTATTAACAGAGTAGAAAAAAAAACAACCGGCGTTGCCCATCGAGATATATTATTACATTTCAGGCCGCCATTTTTAACGAAGGTGGAAAATCGAGCTTCAAAAGACATGAAGTCAGTCTTACGGAAATTGGGAACCAGTGTTTTAAATGTTATAGATTCGGTTGAAA
This sequence comes from Phalangium opilio, assembly GCA_019434445.1. Lineage (NCBI taxonomy): Eukaryota > Metazoa > Arthropoda > Arachnida > Opiliones > Phalangiidae > Phalangium > Phalangium opilio. Next base: position 22,148 of record JAEQBA010001295.1, read on the forward strand.
CACGTAGACGCCGCCATTTTTCAAGATGATGAGGAATTGGAAAAATCTAAGAGCCCGCCTACTGCCTTTGAGTACCGTCCCTGCAAAATTTCATACCTCTAGACAAAGCTGTTTGGACTCGGAGTAGAATATCAGTCAAATTGTAACTATAGATGTTAAGCATACAAGTTTCTGAGGTTTACGTAGGCGTCCTTGTGATTTAAATTAAAATTTCGAGTTTAAAATTGAACTTGTTGTCTTAGATTAGTGGTGTCTTTCAAGTTTGAGTAATAAATGGTTTAGAGAACACTTTAGGACACGGGTTTGATTTGTTGGTTTTCGAGTATTGTTTCCGGTTGTAGTATACTTTTGACGGTTTATTTACTGTTCTAAAAACGCGATAGAGGTTTGCGTGCATTTCAATGTCGCCATTTCAAAAAGCTGCGATATCAAATTATGAATGGTTTTAGCATTTTTAAAATATTATAATTTTTACTAAGCGCTATTTTAGAGGAAACCTTTTCGTATATTTCTATGTAAATATTGTAGTAATATTGTAAAATATAATGTTTACCAAAGGTTCTACCGCTAAAAATTTTAAAAATCAATTTCTATTTATGTAAAAAGGCGGATCTCATGGCGAATTCCACTGGGTCCTCCTGGAGCGCTCCCATGGAGCAATAAACATGGGAGGAGTAGTTGCCGGATCGTTAAAGACTGTTTTTCCAGGTAATTAGGGTCTCTCATTTTTATTGCTCCATGGGAGCGCTCCGGGAGGACCCAGTGGAATTCGCCATCAGTCTGTTTTCCTTCCAAGGGTTTTTATCCTACTGGGTACCATAGGAGCATGGATAAAGAATTCGCGTGAGGAAATTTGTTTTCACGCTATAGGATAGGCAACTCCCCTATTTCTGACGACAGCTTATTCTGTATAATCTGATTCAGCTTGGGTTGTCAGCACGCGGAAAGCTGGGTCTCTATGTAACGTAGCTTTGTTCGTGATGACAAGAGACGAAGAAAATAATAATTCTCTGGATTTAAAATATTCGCGAGTTTTAGCTCAAATGTATGGGCGGAAATTCTAGTAGGCTTCGAAAAAAGTTGAAGTGCCTCGACTGTCGAGTGTCGACTTCGTAGTCGAGCCAGTGACTTTTAAAATTTCAAGTAATACTAATTTAGACTATTACAGAAGGATGTTAGAGTTAGTATTATAAATATTTATTACGTTTCTAAATCTTTTGGGAATCTAAAGAAATAATTTTCGCTATTTTTAATAGCACAACGTTCCTTGATAACAGAGCTGTGCTAATTAGCTGACTACTAATTGAATTAGAATTAGCAATTAGGTAAATATTTATGAACTAATTAATTAGCCAATTAGCAATTAGACATAGAAACTAATTCAATTCAATTAGAAATTAGACATGTATTTATCAAACTAATTAATTAGAATTACTAATTTCTAATTAATTACTTGTCTAATTAAGGAAAAAAAGAAAACCATAAGTAAACATAAAAGTTTAAAAGTGCCCATGGATTTAGTACTTTGGTAATGCAAAATTTAATGTTTTAATGCCATTGAAAAACGGTTACGGAAGCCGTGAATTATTCACGAAAAATGAGACAAGCCTCGAGCCTTCTGTCATAATAAAATTTGTCTCATTTCTTCATTTTCTTGCCACAGTTCATATAATGGACTCTGAGTAGTAAATCCATGGGCACTGCTATAAATTCGAGTAGGAAAAACAGTCGAAATTTTGAAATGGGACAGTTACGATCTACGAAATTTCCTACTAGTACTAGTATTCTCTCATGTTTTAGAGGAGCTGAAATATTTAGAGTAGCACTAAGGTTTCCTCATCGATATAATAAGGCCGTTCGCATTTTCAAATAGATGAATCAAGAGTTAATTCCTCGATTTTTAGTTTTTACTAAATTAAAAGATTAATTGAAAATCCAATTGGCTAATTAGTTAATCCTAAATCTAATTAAATTTTAATTAGATAATTACCTTTCCTATTCATACTAATTAATTAGAATTACTTCTCAATTAGCACTAAGGTAATTAAAATTCAATTACTATTTTCAATTAGTAAATGTAGCTAATTAGTTATAAATTGAATTAGCTAACTAATTAATTAGCACAGCTCTGCTTGATAATGTTTGAAGGACCCACCAATTGAATACATACGACTATGCACGTATTTGAAACTAAAGCCTACAGTTCCGTGCATTTGAGATAAAAATCTCGCGGATATTTATAATCCTTTTTTTCTTCGTCTCTTGTCAGCACGCACAAAGCTACATAACATAGAGACCTAGCTTTGCGCGTGCTAACAACCGAAGCTGAAAATAGAGTATATACAGAATAAGCTGCTGTCGGAGATAGGGGAGTTGCCTATCCTATAGCGTGAAAACAAATTTCCTCGCGCGCATTCTTTATCCAAAACAGAAGGTTGAAATTTGGCAAAGAGTTTCCTGAGACCCCGTGAATGGTATCCGTAATTCTAAAACTCCCACAAGTGTTCTTTCAGTGGTTGAACTTATTTTTTCCCTTGAAATGAATGAAAGTCAACGAATTAATTAGAAATAGTCTATTGCACTACCGGATTGCTGAAGTGTGTCGGATTATATTGATATTGTATTTTTTCTATGATGGGGATAATTATCGGGGGATTTTTCACTTTTCTCGGATAGGGTTAACAACCGAGGATTTTGTCTGGGGATGGCGGATTTTGTACAATTTCAGTAATGGGAGATTATGCCTGGGGTTCTTTGTCTTGGAAGTGTTTAGTCCGTATACCCATGTGAATCAATAAAACCTAAAAGGTATTTTTCAGTTCTTATATGTAAATCGAGATATTGAACAGGGTTTGAACACACTCCTGCTGTTTACACGTCAATCAATCGTATATCGCGGTTTTTGCATAAGTAAATAAACTGTCGTAAGTATACCAATACAGAAATTAGTACTGGAAGACCAATAAATCAAACCCATGTTCTACAATGCCCTCTATACCATTTGTTACTCAAATTTCAAAGACACCACTAATCTAAGACATCGAGTTTTTTTTACATTGGGAATGTCAATTTAAATCTTAAGGACTTCTAGGAAAGGTCAGACACTTTTAGGCTTAACATCTATAAAACCATTCGTTATAATTTGAAAATATTCATGATACATTTTTTCTCTATATATTCATGATGCATTTTTTCTCAATATATTCATGGAGAATTTTTTTTCAAATGTTCTAGATGGATTTTTCTAAATATTCATGATAGATTTTTTCTTAGTTATCATGATTGATTTTTCTAATTTTTCATGATTAAATTCTTGAAAATATTCATGATGAGATTCTTAAAAATGTTCATGATCAAATTTTCAAAAATATTCATGATTAAATTTTTGCAAACATTCATGATAAAATTCCTGGATATTTTCATTAGTGAATAAACGTAAATCGTAACATCATCTCCAACGTAGGCAGGCACTTGTTTACCGTGATTATACACTTTGGCGTGGCTGATGAATTAAGTGATTGCCATGCTGCAAGTTTAAAAACAAGGCAGCCTACCTACTCGGAAATAAAATACAAAAGGTATTTTTTTCTCGTTTCATGGAGCCCAGCCCCTAGTATTATTATTATTATTATTATGATGTTGATGACTGTGTAATTTCCAGTGAACTACTTATATAGTTTTTTATATACACATTAAAAATCCATTTCATTCATTGTTTGAAGACTACTTTTTTATATACAACGTTCTATAATTAACCTTAGATTTAACAAAAAATATATGGCATTCTAAAATTTAAAGAGATAGTTGTCTAATTTCAAAAGTGGTGGAAAAATTAAACTTCCAGACAAAAGGAGGAGTATTCGAATATCAATATTTTCATGTCATTAGGACAAGTGAGTCTTTTTAATTTAAATAATATAATAATTCGAACCATTATCTTCGGAGATTACCATCCATTTCACAATGAGGATTAATATTGGCATCCTTCTTCAAGAATTTGTCGTTGTTAAATTCTTCTCTAATTCATGTCATCGTAAATCTTCATTCCCGATTCTCCGCTACATTTCCATGGTAGACACGTCACCTATTCTGCAAACTGGAGTTCTGCCACGATATTTATTCTCCAAGCACTCAAAACATTTCTTAAGAAAATCCAAACCAAACATTTTTATACCGAAAAGACACCCAATCATTATTTACCGAAAAGACACAAAAACATTAATCATCGAAAACCCACCTAGAGCTCGGCATTTTCGATCAATTATCCACAAATTGGTGGATAACCGATTATTTATAAACAAATTTGGGGATTATAATACGATTTAACATGTAAGTTCTGTGGATAATTTTCGGGTATGGATAAAGATAAAATAAAGTGGATAATTGATCGAAAATGCCGAGCTCTAAACCCACCCACCCGTAAGCTACACAAAATATTTTTTCTTTAAGAGCTTAAAACATTTACTACAGAAAAGCCACAGAAGAATTTAACCCAAAACGCAAACTTCGCGCATTATAGAATATTTTGAAAATTTTTAATGTCGAAAATCCTTCCACTTTAGCAATCACAACTTGCTTATTATTCCAAATTCACAGACTTAACACTACCCTGCACACAAAATCCAGAATTTCTACTTTCCAAAGCGCCATCCAAAACCTTTATTTCTAAGTTGGAACCCTATTGTCCTTTTAAAATCGAGACCCTATTGGCAATTAACTAATAAATCGCCACATTACTGAACGTAATTCTTAAAACCTCATCTCTATAATTTCAGAGTAAAACTATGCTATGGCTTGAACATCCTGTTTTTCTGATCGTAATGTTTTACTACTGAGCTAAGTTGATATAGAAGAAATAAATAATCGTTAGGCTTATTTGCTATTGTTTTGAACGTCACGTTTTTTGTCATAACTTTTGATTGTCTGAACCGATTTACAATTTGAAAAAAGTTTCGGATTCTACGTGACAAGACGCGTGCAACGATAGAATTATTGATCCATTTGAAGCATTATTTCGTAACGTCATTATCGGGGGGCTTTACTATTTCCGCTATGGCTAACGCCCTATTAGGGCCACAGTGTCATTTGTAATTTTAAAATAATCTTGAGAAGGCAACCTATCTAGAAAGTCCTATTTTGTTACTCTAGCTCAAATAGGAACAAAATGGCAGCCAAATGAAAATGTCCAGAAACTTTTGTCGGGGACTGTACATATGCCGACGATAATAAACTCTATCGACTAATTAGGACCACCGCTGATTGTGCATTACTACAGGACGACCTTATTGAAGTATATAAGTGGAGCGAGAGAAATGGCCTACCCCTAAACGCCGAAAAGACAATTGCAATTACGTTCACACGGAAGAATAACTTTACAAGACACGACTATAAAATAAATGGAGTCCCTGTATCCCGTGAGACATCCGTGTCAGATTTGGGAGTAATACTAGATCAAAAACTACGCTTTGTCCTCCATGTCTCTAGATTAAAAAGTAATTGCCATAAAAATCTCTATGCTATCTTTAAAATTTCTATGCGCTTAAAGTCAAAATTCGTGTTTTGAAAACTATTTGTATCTTTAATTCGTTCTAAAATTGAATATGCAGCCCAAATATGGACAGGGTGTAGTACTTACTTGTTATTAATAATAGAACGTGTACAACGAAAATTTGTTCAGCTATTATACGACAAGTTCTTAAAGAATAGGCATTATGACTACATAAATATTTTGAAAGAGCAATTCTTAACAACCATAAAAAATCGTTTTACCTATTTAGATGTGAGTTTTATTTTTAAAATAATATCAAATCATATGGACTGTAAGCAATTGATGAACAATGTTACATTTAAGGTACCATATAAGAATTTCCGAAATCCAGAAATCTTTAGTACAGGTAATTCACACAAGTTACAATTGAATCCGATGATTCGAATGCAAAATACCGTTAACGCGGAAATGCAAATTTTTAGCCATTTAGACATATTCGAAAAACATTTTTTACATCGGTATAGAAAATTAAAAAGTAAAAATTGTAATTACGACAATAATTAGAAATTCCAACACTATTTTGATCTGTTTATAATCAATTTTAATTAACGCAACAAAGAAAATAATTTATTAATATAAGACGTCTCTGTACTTCTATAAAAAGTGTATTTATACATGTTGTTGTGCAGAGGAAATATAATTATTATTATTATTATAATTTAACTCTTTATTAAAAGGCTATGTGTAGTACTTTATCTGCAAAGTAGACTCCTTTTCCAAACATGTAACCAGTAACCGGAGCTTCTGATGGAGCAATACGAAGGTCTTGAGACAAGATACCCGCCATGTTTTTGGTTCTGGAACCATGCCATAGTAGCTTTCTATTATGGAGTTTAGGAATGGTCGGTAGTGTTTGCGTTCTCCCTGACGAGCAATTTTAAATACTTCATCTACTTCAAGTTCATAACTCCTGTGAGTCTCAGCGTGCGTGCTCTTTACGTATGTTACTAATGTCTTGAATTCTTCGGATTCTTTATCTAATACATCAATTTTAGTTTTCAATTGTTCATAATGTTGATTTATTGGATCTTTGGTCGTTCCACTTTCCTCTTTAACTAACTTGTAACCGATCCTCACTTCAAGAAGGAAGTCTAGCATTTCTACCTTGGATTTTATTATCTCAACATTATCCAAAAGAGAGGGCTTTTTTGTTGGTGCAAGCTATTAGCTGGGCTTTCTTGTTATTGACACGTTCATTTTCGAGTAAAGCCAGGAGTTCCGTCAAAACGGAATACGCCTGTTCAATTTGTTTTCCCGAAAGTTTTCCTAATGGCATTTTCTTAAGATTAATTTCAAACTCAAACATGGCCTTTTTCATTTTCTCCACGTCAAAGATAAGGCGAATTTGTTCTCGGATGGCGTTGGGAAGTTTAGATCCAGATCCTACTACCAGTTTTTCTAAATTTCCATTCTCAGCGCCATAGTCAATATCAAGTGGATACATTTTATTAGGAACCTTTGAGGCAGTGTCGCGTAACTTCCACGGAGTTCCTGTTTTTTCTTCGTAAAGCCTTTTGAATTCGGCAACAGCTTCATACATAGTGGCAAACTGTTCCGTCTTGTTTCCACCAATAGTAGTTCCAACACGTCCTCAGCTCCGAAACACCCAGCAATTGTTTCCTTTGTCTGACTCTAGAAGTTGAAGCTTGTAAAATGAATTAGAAACTTGAGTTATGTCGACTTTTGCGAGAACAGCGTTGAAAGCTCCTTCTTCGTTTTCTAACAAGTGTGTGATGGCTTCAAGATTTGAATCTAGTTCAAAAGCTACGCTGCCTTTCACTGTCAGTTTGACTTTCGTACTCTTTCCAGATGAGAATGTCGAGACACGTTTTCCTACAGCCGCACTTTTGAGTCTTTTTTCAGCAGCGTAAGAATTAATTCTGTCTTCAGGATTTCCACCCCAACTGGCTATGCTGTATTGTTGGATCATAAGAACTAAACCTCCATTTTCTAAAGCACTTAAAAAGTCTTCAGATACAACGTGAACATTGTGTTCCTTAGCTTCACGAATTTTCTTGATATTTTTCTCAGCATCATCCTTGGAACTTATAACGCAAGGTGTAGTTTTGTCAATTTGAGAGACAACATTGCCTCCAAATCGGGCTATGGTTTTCTTCAGAGCATCTTTGGAACTTCGAAGATTACAAACTAACACTATTTTAGCATTGTCCAATGGTTGTGGCTTTCTCTTGATACCCGAGGTAGGAAAGTAACGGTGTCGCTGTATATATTTGTAGCTGTTTAACAATGGATATTCCTGTTTTAGGTCATCTGGAATCTGGAAAGGCTTTCTAACTGGTAGTTTTGTTACATTTGTACATTTGCTCCTTTCGCTTGCATTTCCAGTACAGTGATAACCATCATTTGAGAAAACAAATTGTCCACCGTCACATTCTGTGCAAGGTTCAAGAGATCCAAACGTCATGATATCGGAAAGTCTGTAGAATTTTGCTGTTTCCTGTAGGAATTTTTTGGTCGTTACATTCTAAAAGTTCCACCATTTCTTTTTTTTAAGATGATTTTTTTCAAGCGCGTCACGATGTTTATAAATTAACTGAGACTGTTCCTTAAGAATTTGCTTCTCGCCCAGATCTTCTTTAGGGACTTCCTCTTTCTTTATCTTCTTTACTGGAGTCACTTTTGATCTTCAACACCGAGTGTCTTAAATCCTGGTATTTTAGAGCCATCTTCAAAAAACTCCAAAGTTTCTCTCGCTTGTACAAAGCAATCAACGTGATACCACGCTGGTAGTGGACCAAATCGTCTAGCTTTTTCACTCTCTTTGTCAAGTTTGGAAATGCGAACTTGATCTTTTACGATTGTTTCTCCACAACCTTTACAAGAGGATCGATTACTTTTGGCATATTCAGTTGAAAAGTCTTGAATTTCAATGGAGGAGCTTTTTCTCATTGTTGCTTCAGATGGGGTTTTGCTTGAAGCAGCAGGTGCTGCTTGAGACCCTCTCGAAATTTTACTCCTCATTTTCCCTTGATCTTCCCAACGTAAAGCCTCAAAGTGTGAGATGTCAGCCTCAGTTGACACTTTAAACTTTGAAAAAAAGCACCGAAAATGGTACCAATTTGGAACCTGTTTCCACAATAAGAAATTAATGTTATTCGCGTCATCAGATGCTCAATCTTGATATTTACCTTTCCATCAAACATTTGTGACCGAACAATTGCCGCCATTCTTAGCTCATCTTTAGCTATGCTGCTTTTACAGCTTTTGCATGATGACCTGCCACTTTTGGCATATTCGGTACGCCACCGTGGACCTGGGGCCCTATTCTACTACGATCGTTCACCTACCGATTTCAAATATACCGCTTGTGTTACCGTCGCTCTCTTAACTATCCTCTTAAAAAGTGCTATTCTGAAAGGGTCGCTTCGAGACATCGGTAAGTCGTTGAGCGGTACGTGCTTTTAACGACTGTCGTTAGAGGGTCTCTCTAGCTACACGTGTTTCCGACTTAGCGGTCCAATCAACGCGCATATTTTTGTTTACATTTTTTTTTGCCATCGTCTGCTACATAGAGCGCCAAAGTCTTTGTTATCAAAAAGTCGAAGCTTCGGTTATCATTGTAATTGAAAGGTATTGCTTATATTGTATGAATTACTATTATCATGTGCGATCAAACAAGAAAGCGTGCGGCTAAAATATCTGACAGACAGCGGGAACTTATGCTCGAATTTATGGAAACTAATCCTCAAATGATAAGCAATAAATTTACTCCCACTTTTACCAAAAAAACATGTGACACTCTGTGGGAAAAGCTAACTCTCAAGCTAAATTCTGATGGATTAGGAGCAACTAAAGACACCAAGAAATGGAAGAAGGTAAAACGATTAATCAAATACTATTGTATGAATTTGTTTTTGAAATTAATTTCCTTAATAGTCATTTACGGATTGGAAATCGGATACAAAACCTAAAGCCGGAAATTTAAAAAAACCTAAAACTGGTGGAGGAGAGCGTCCTTCAACTGAGCTAACTGAGCTAGAGCTAAGGTTGTTAGCATTAGTGGGTTCAATTTGCGTAGAGGGTAATCCGAATGTCCCAGAGGCTGGTTTTAGGGATTTCCAAATGGTATGTTTTTATGAATATTATCATTGTTTTGAAACGATTTTTTAACCTGATATCTAATATTTAAGGATGAAGATCCAAATGGACTTCAAGCTGTAGTTGACAGTGATAATCAAGGAATAGGTGGCAATGAAAGGGCCAAAACTTCAAGCGCTACTTTGGATGAAAACTTAATCCTAACCCATTGTGATACGTCGATTGACAACCCACTTACTTTTATGGTTGTTGCCGATAAGCCTGAAAAGGCTGTAAGTAATAGTTCAGGAACTGAAAAACTGAATAGTGGTGAGTTTTGTCCTAGTGTAAATTATGTAACTTTTATTATAATCAATGTTCAAGTAATACATATTTGAGTAAAAGTAAACCTTTAAACATTGAATTTTAAGTATTAGCTAAAACTTTCGTAGAGGTAAATATGTAAATAACCGATTTAAATAATGGTTTAATTGGGAATAATAAATTAGATTCAACTTCGCAACAGCCTAGTACCTCTGGAGAATGTGATAAATTACCGTCCAATAAAACACCTAACAGAAAAAGTATTAACATAAAATCATTCTATGATATGTTTTAATGTAGTTTAATGCTACAATTTAATTCTAGGAAAACATATGGATGCTACAAGGTTTGAAACCGCTTCTACGGATTTGATCCAAACCGAGCGTGATAAAAATGATATTTTAAGAGGAATTCAAGTGTCATTAGAAAAACATGCTGTGGCACAAGAAGCTATAGCTAGTGTAGAGGCTTCAAAAGCTGTTTCAATCGGAGTGATAGCTAATGCAATATGTGATTATGTAAAGAATTTCAAAAAGTAAAGCCTAAAGTCAATTCTTGAGTTCCTTGTAAAACATTTTTCATCGCACCTTTTATGATCTCAATATATTAAGAATAAAAGTTTTCTTTAAATATGCAAGTTTTGATGGTGTTTATTTAATAAACTGAATACAGACATTTTGAACAATATGAAGACATTCTTTTAAGCATATAAATTAACAATACTAAATGAAGCCATTTCCTCTGGAAACGTCTTTACCTTCTAAATCGCCTTACAATTTGTTCCCTGACTCTTTCACCAGCTCTTAGAAAGTTGTCATTCCTTTGGGGCACATAAGGTGGTACAACTACGTGTTGTCTAGCCCTCCTTCGATCTCTAATTACTTCATCATCACCTTCGTCGTCACTGTCTGAGAATTCGTCATCGGCTGGTACATGAGTTGCATCTCTTCGAAGGTTATGCAGTACGCAACAAGCGTATATAATTCTTCCCGCAGCTGTCGGATCGTAGTGCAGTGTTCTGTGTCCAAGGAGACAGCGGAAAACCTGCTTTAAAATACCTATTGTACATTCAACAATTTGCCTGGTTTTCGTAAAGGCGGTGGTGTATCTTTCTTCGGCGGATCCAGCAGGCGCATCCAAAATGGGAGTCATTAGCCATGGTCTTAGTGGATAGCCACTATCGCCAATTAACCATGAATGCTTCCCTTCCCTTATATATGCCCTTTCTAGGTAAGCGGAAACTTGTGACATTCTAAATATGTGCGAGTCATGAGCAGAACCTGGGAACTTTGCATTCATGTTAAGAATACGGTAAGTGTGATCACAAATAATTTGAGCATTTATGGAGTAAAATCCTTTCCGGTTCACATATTGCTGTTCCCTAAATTGCTCATTTTGTTGTGATGGTGCAACAATTGCTATATGTGTGCCTTCTATAGCTCCTATCACACCGGGTATTCCTCCTATTTTACAAAATCCAGTTTTTATCTGTAATTCCTCTTCTTCGGTTGAAGGAAACTTTATGTGATCCGCCATACATAGTTCTATAATCGCTAGACTAACCTTCGAGACGCATCGGCTTACCGAAGGTTGACTAACAGTCAAGAATAAATCTTGACCAACTGATAATTGGTAACATCCAACAGCAAGAAATCTAATTGCTACAAGAACCTTTCATTAAAAAAAAATAAGTTTGGGTCGTTTATAATTATCCTGAATTAATGATATGAAATACCTTCACATCCACGGGTAAAGCTAAAGCGTGATTGCCTTCCAGTCTATGTCTGAGAGTATCACACAGTGCGTTGATTGAGTCCTTGTTTAACCTGAATAATCTCTTGAATTTATAGTCCGACAACATTTCAAATGCAGCACATCTATCTCGCATAACTCTTTGTCTTCGTAAGTCCCTTTGCGGTTGATTATTTTCTATTTCATATAAGTGCCATAATATCTCTAATTCGTGAAGCATGAGCGCCATTTTCGATCGTTGGTACCTCTGAACTACAGGGTTAAGCTGTAGTTATGATAACGACTCTTTCAAGCGATCTTTAGAGTCACCGATCAGTTCAGAATACCGAAATTTTGTCATAGCGACAATTTTATAGCGCACCGACCGGAAACTGTCGGTATGGATCTCACCGATCGGAGTAGAATAGGGCCCCTGGGACCCTATTCTCTAAATCACACAAAGAGGTTTGAATAATTTAGCACAGCTTGATTATTTGGTTTACTTTTCTGGTTAATGATGTATTTAAAAACCAAAACGTTATGTACGGGTCTTACTTGCAGCCGAAGTAAGACGAGACTAGAAGTAAAGAGCACTAGCATTGGTAGATCCTGGCACTAATGAACAAATTTGAGGATTTTATGCCGCTGGAGGGAAAAAAATTGTTCGAGTTCCAAAAACATTTCCTACCCACTTCCCCTCAACCTAAAGTCTCGGAACACGGGCGCTGGTGCTTGAATCGAGAACCACCGCGAGCGTCTCACGGTTTGGAGGGAAAATTCAGAAACCGCTACCAGAGGGCCAACCGTTGGTATGTTAGCAAGAATATTCACTTTCGCCAAGTCAAGAATTTGGTTAGCTCAGTACTTCAAGTCTCATCTCACTTCTGATAGTAGCGATATTTATTCTCTCCTCTTTGCTGCCACCGCCTAAGAAGTACGTGAGAAAATTTATCCCTAAATGTTGACTTTTTGACTAACACCCCAGATCAGAGATACGATAATTTCTAAAAAGGCCCTTAACAAATATCAATTAATTTCATTAATTAAAGACCTAAATTGAAGGTCTATTACGTTTATCTAGTCGAGTTTGTTTGCGTAAATGACATTCCTATCGAAACTTTAGATATAAAATTTCATACGCCCTTTCGAAACTAAAAGACGGTTCCTTTTTCTGACCATAAACTATACAGGGTGTTTCTGCATGCATAAATTAAGCCTGGGGATGTTCTTTGGGAAATAAATTTTGAGTCGAAAATGTATAACTTATATTACATTTTTCCGTCCGGGTAACTGTTTACAAGTTCAGATTTAAGTATTTTAAGGATGATCCCTTAAATTTAAATAAACTGAACTACACAATGATTTCTAATAACGGCTCATCCCTTAAACACCGAAGTCAGGCCCCGACGTTAAAATGTCGTTGAAAATTTTTTAACAAAAGCTATTACAATAGCGCGGGCGGGAGCGTGTGGCGATATTAGCTTTTCATATTTTCAGCCATGTTCAACGTTAGTAGTTAACCCCTGTACTTTAAGAATAAAGTAAACAACCACGCCCCCAAAGTAAACAAGTGTCGTGTTAGCGAGCCCACCTCCCAGTGGTAGATATTTTTCCTGACTATAAGTAACGGATTTTGGTGATAAGCCTCATTTCATCGATAAAACAGGACAAGATGAAAGGTTCACCAGATGCTCCAATTTATTTTTGTTTTGAGTATGTATTAATATCCGTGGGTATTATAGTAATTATGCTTTTAAACATACCGTCAAAGTATCCTATCGCTGTGTTTTTGGTATTGTTAATGCCGATCACTATCCCTATATCATTCGTAATAGCCTTGCTAACAAATGATATATATTTTCTACTCGTATTTTTTTCGCCATTATTATTTATTTGTCGCATCATCTACGAGATATTAAAGAAAGTAATTTTGTTACCGTATTGGTTAGCCGAATCGTTATTTTGTTTAAGTCACGAGTATTATAAATATGTCACCCGTATGAATTTTTACTCTGTACCGAAATCAAATAAGTAATTTTGTAAAAATAAAACATTTTTTATTGATAATTTATACATGGTTTCAAGAATTTTCTTTTAATCCGAAATATCCTCCCACGCGCTCGGAGAGAAAGCGAAAGTCATCCAAACCAGTTTAGCCGCCGCGTAGGTGTAGGGCGGGCGGGCTGTATAAGAGTGAGAGAGGGAGAAAAAACTTGTTCAACAAGTCTATAATATAATTCTCAATATCATTATTCATTACTTACTCGCTGGAGAATTGAATTCGAAAGCCACGGTGAGTGTTTTTTCTGTAAACCAAACTTATTAATTAATTTAACGTTCGTCTAAGCGTTTTTTCGGAACACAATAGATTAGATTAATACAATTAAGAAGTTTGGTTTACCGTATATGTAGAGTTTCAATGTCTCCAAACAGGAATTTCAACGCGCCACGGAACTTTTATAGCGAAAGCTCTGTAAAAGAGACGAGATTTAAGTTCAAGTAGTCTATAATATAATTCTCTATAGCATTACTTGCTATAACGCGCTGGAGAATAGAATTCGAAAGCCACGGTGAGTGTTTTTTCTGTAAACCAAACTTCTTAATTAATTTAACTTTCGTCTAAGCGTTTTTTCGGAACACAATAGATTAGATTAATACAATTAAGAAGTTTGGTTTACCGTATACGTAGAGTTTTAGTGTCTTCAAACAGGAATTTCAACGTGGATTATTCCTAAAATGACTGAAGAAATCTCGAAAATGTTGAACAGTAGCGTTTCTTCTCGATGATCGAATAGATATCTGTAAACCCACAGTCCTGGATATTTATTTATCTCCGAACATTTTACTCAAATGAGCTGATTAAAGTAATGCATTCAAGACTGTGGGCTTACCGATCCGAGGTACCAAGAAGTTAGGCTACTCTTCTCCAAACTTTGGTATGAATGTGGATTAGCTGTAAACCCATATTAATTATTCTCCGAACATTTTATTCAAATGTAGTGATTAAAATATTATATAGTGAGACTTACCAAGATAACAGCACCAAGAAAGACTGCCAAAACGATTTTACTGGCGCTGATTATCACATCAATGACGTTGAAAATAATTTCGCTGATCCCGGGAAACTCTCAGCGAGGAATGAGTGATTTAACTATGATTTTTTGGGGTATTTATACTAAATCTCTCCAACGTAAAATATACTATTATTTACCTTTTTTAATTCAATTCTGGAGATATGCGAGGTTAAAGTTTAACATTTGCCCTGTTGTTCTTATGTTAACTAATTTTTTTATTTGGAACAGGGTGTTAATTTAAATAACGCCTAACCAGATAAATTACAGTTTAAAAAAAAAATGGGACATGTTTCGTAAAATTATTTTTTTGCTATTATAAATATATTTCTCCCATTGTCTTTACTTTGAGAAAAACCGAAATGGACGAACTTGTTTTGAGGAAGTATAGGAAATACAGGCTTCCCATCTGGAAGCTGTATTTCCTGAGAAAAACAGAGCTCATAATTGCATCTCATGTATTCAACATGAGTGCTGATTTGTCTTAAATATAAATCAATGTCAAAATGATTTGGCATTGCATGTTTGTTGTAAATTTTGTATAAAGTTTTTAAGATAAAATATTTTATAGCTCCCTGAGCCATCTCCTGATCATGTACTAATATATTTTCGTATATTAGCACATGTCGTCCGCAACAAATCTGGTTTTTATGATGCGCGCGAGAGTAACACTTTGATGTTAAAACATGTCTTCCATAATCGCGCAAATCAATTTTTAACACCGATTGACGACCAAAAAAAATATGTTCGATATTGATGAATATTTTGTCGAATATTTCAACAATATGTTGTGATATCCTATAGATAGGATATTTAAAGCGTCTTCTCGCGCATAACCATAATGTGTGATTTTATTTGATTCGATATAGTCCATGGCTAAAGCTGCCAATGTTAGCGGTTGGTTTAGAATTAAATCCATTTTTTTTTTCGTATAAATCTGTAATCAAAAGATATTATTAAAACACTTCGCTAAACCTGTGTTAAATTATGTATTTTTAGTTTAATTGGAATATAAAATATGATAAAAACTTTATTATAACTGTAACAATGTAATTACTTTTATAAAATATTTATCTTTGTCAGCTTTCAAAATCAATTCTTTAATTTATTATTACCATAAAATCGACCGCCTTTTCTTATGTCAAGGGTCAAATAATTTTTTTTACCTTCTCAGCTTTCAAAATAAATTCTTTAATTTGGTATTCTACATAAAACCAGCCGCCTTTTCTTATGTCAAGGGTCAAATAATTTTTTTTTGTACCTTCTCAGCTTTCAAAATAATTTCTTTAATTTGGTAATCTACATAAAACCAACCGCCTTTTCTTGTGTCAAGGGGCGGATTCGTTTTTACTATAGTAAACTTTAACTAAACTTTCGCAATAACTGAAATAACTCCAGTTAATTTAAGTTAGAACTAGTATTATATTATACCTTGGGGTTTTTTCAAAAGGTATATAAGCTAAAGAAAATCAGTATATTTCATCATAAATTCTTTCTCTAGTACATCCGAAATAAATAAAAAATGTCTAATGCTCAATCAAATGAATGGTAAGTTTAAAATATTTCTAACAATTATTTACTAAATCTTGTAAGGAGATAGCTTATGTACTGAAGGTGTAGGGTTTATTATTATCTATGACTAATTATTTTAAGAAATATCCCTATATTTAATTATTATTTATTTATTTCACTGTTAGCTCTTCCACCCAATCCAATTCTGCGTGAGTAAAGAAATTTTAAGTTTTAAAATAGTACAGCTATAAGATGATAAACACCGTTTTTTTTCTACATTAGGCGGAGAACGCAGATTGTACGCCCTATTCTGCGAGATGAAGAACTTCTTCGAGAGTTTGTGGAGAATTTATCTCCACCGTCCCCCCTATTGTATATTGTTTGCTTTATCTCTACAATTAAACCTATAACTGATTGCGATACTAATGATAATTTAGCGAGGACGCATTTGAAGAATTCAATGGGGAGGAAGCAATAAGAGGCTTTTTGAGAGCAGAGAGAACTAATGCAGGAGCGCTTACACCTATAAGACCTGAGTACAGTCTATTTTTAACCTTCCGAACACTTTAATTTAAACTCTCGTGTTAGTTCAGTGGTTTAGCTTACGATATATTTCTAGTCCAAGTTAAAGCAATTAGAAAATTTCATTGGATTCAAAAATTGATTCGTTTTTATCTTTTGCAGTGTCTACAACTGGAACCAAGTCGCCCAAATTGGGTATTGCCGAGTGCCAAAAATGGGCGACATTTTGATGTGTGTTTACTGCAACAACGCGAGCCACATCAGGGTAACAGTATGTAGAAGAAAAACGATCGTATTTTGTAAAAACAACCATTGTACAAGATACGGTTGTATTATTTATAAAATCAGGCATGGTGTGTTGTATGTAGTTCAATAGAAAATAAAAAAAATTAAAATCGAAATAAAAAATATTTTGTTGTAACGGCTCATGGAGAGAGAACGCGAGAGAGAACGCAAGAGAGAACGCAAGAGAGAACGCAAGAGAGAACGCAAGAGATAACAATAAAACCACTTTAGTTTATTACGCCATTAGACCGAATGCCCTTTTACATTGTTAAGATTTGGTATATATAGATAACTTAAAAAACATGTGATAGGTAAAAAACGATAACATATTAGTAGATTATTTTTTTCCAATATTGGAGGAGTTCCAACACCTCCCCTTTTAAGTAAAATCGTAGGACTTCTGGCGGGGATCCATAATGAGTCTCTCGGGTATCTTCCTTACTCTTTCTGACCGCCGTACTTCCTCATCCTCGGAGTCTGCGTCTGGTAAGTTGAACCGTACATGGCGTTCGGGAGCGGGCACTGTGGCCCCAGCAGGAACTCGGTCGGGATCTACTCTTCGGTCTGGGATGGGTAGATCGAATGTGTCCATGAACACCGAGTAGGGATCGCTTTTTGGATCGTTGTTCAGACGGTGGTAAAGTTGATTGGCATGGAACTTCTTATTAGTGGCATCATCCATAAGAACATCATAAACTACGCCTTTGACCGTTTGAATTCTCCCTGGATACCACGTCTTTGACTGGTGTTGCCGAGCATAGACTAGGTCTCCGACTTTGAAGGTGCGTCGTCGAGCTCCATGATGACGGTTGAATTGTCGTTCCATGGTTGGATTGCGTTCTGATGACGGAGAGACCGGCGGATGTAGGAGGTCTAGCTCTGTACGGAGTGTTCGGCCCAAGAAGAGTTCTGCAGGGCTTTTCTGGTCTATACTGTAGTTAGGGGTTGAGCGATAGGACAGCAGGAAGACGTCTAGCATATAAGGGACATCTCCTTCGCCCTTGAGTTTCTCTAGTGCCCTCTTGAAGGTGTCCACGAAACGTTCCGCCTGCCAATTAGATTGCGGATGGTAGGGCGGGGAGAAGATATGCTGGATTCCTTTGCGGGAACAGAACGAGGCGAAGTCGTGTGAAGTAAACTGGGTTCCGTTATCGCTCACCAGTACTTCCGGATAGCCATAGCGTGCGAAAAGGTTATTCAGGACGGATATGGTGGCGGATGACGTGGTGGTTTTCATGTCGAAAATCTCGGGATACTTGCTATAGGCATCGACGACTATAAGATACTGGTGGCCGTTATGGGGACCGGCGTAGTCGATGTGTATCCTCTGCCAGGCCTTCACGGCTTTCGGCCAGGAATGCAACAGAGTCTTGACAGGGAACTTTGCTGCAGAGCGACATTTGGAACATTTCTTCACGAAGTCTTCAATTTGAGCGTCCAGAAAAGGCCAGTAGGCGTGAGCGCGAGCCAAAGATTTCATCCTACTGGTTCCAGGATGTCCTCGGTGAAGTAGTTTCAGAACTGTTGCTCGTAATGGGTAAGGTATTACCACTCTATTTTGTAGAAGCACGCAACCCTGCTCGATAGTAAGCAGGTCCTTCCTTCTGTGGAATTGTTCGAGGGCGGTTGCCTCTGGTGTCGCTCGGAGATTCTTTAATGTCGGCCAACCATTCCGAATATACCCGACGACCTTCTGTAAGACTGGATCCGCCTGGGCAGAGGATTGGATGTCATGGAAAGTGACTGGAAGCTGTCGGACTATGGCCTCCACATCGTCTGTGACTTGGAGACTTGCGAGTACGATGTCGTCGTCCGGAGAGGAATGTGACGAGATAAGTCTGGACAAGGCGTCTGCCTGCCCGAAAGAGGTAGTCTCGCGATATTCTATCTTGAAGTCATAGGCGATAAGAATGAGTGCCCAGCGTTGAAGACGGTTAGCAGTATGTACCGGTACGCCTTTCTTGCTTCCAAAGATTGCTAACAGCGGTTTATGATCCGTGAGCAGAGTAAAACGTCGCCCATAGAGCATTTTGTGGAACTTCTTGACCGCGAAGGTAAGCGCGAGACCTTCCTTCTCGATTTGACTATAGTTCTTCTCCGCTGGGGTCAATGACCGTGATACATGAGCTACAGCTTGAATTGACCCATCTGGCATGCGATGTTGGAAGACCGCCCCAAGTCCATAATCGGAGGCATCAGCAGCGACAATGATGTCCAGTGTAGGATCATAATGCGTTAAAAGGAGATCTGATTGAAGCGTCATCTTCAGTTCCTCGAAAGCGTGCTGACATTTAGGTGTCCAAGACCAAGTCCGTTTGGATTCCAATAATTCGTCCAGTGGTTGTCTCATGAAACGCATATTATTAACGAAGACCTGGTAATAGTTTACCATTCCCAAAAATGAACGTAACGTTGGCAGGTCAACTGGTGCTGGCATGTGGACAATAGCCTTGATCTTCTCGGGGTCGGGTCGTCGACCAGCGCTATCAATGATAAATCCCAGATATTTTATTTGTGTCATGAATAGTTTACATTTCTCGAGGCGAAGGCGGAATCCATAGTCTTTAATACGGGAGAGTACTTCTTTGAGGTGTCGCTGGTGATCTTCGAAGTTACGGCTGACAATGATTATATCATCGAGGTAAGCGGTTGCGAATTCAAGTCCAGCAAGCATTTGGTCCATTATTGTTTGGAAAATCCCCGGAGCGGATTTCACCCCAAACGGAAGTCTCTGATATTGGAAGTTTCCCAGATGAGTGGAAATGGTACAAAGTGGTTTACAATCGTCGTCCAGTTCTACTTGTAAGTATGCTTCAGATAGATCCAATTGGGAGAAAAGTTTTCCCCCGTTGAGCGTCGCAAATATGTCTTCCGGCAACGGTAATGGGTGTTGATTGAGTTCTATGGTCTCATTCAGGCCGGTGGAAAAATCTGCGCAAAGACGGGTGGTGCCGTTAGGTTTCTTACGCTTACGATTGGTGCTGCCCAATCAGTGTGCTCGACGGCTTTCAGGACATTTGACTCTTCCAGGCGTTTGATCTCCATTTCGATAGTTTTGCGAGCAGCGAACGGAACTGGCCTGGCTCTACGGTATACTGGAGTGCTTCCGGGTTTGAGAGTAAGGCGGGCTTTCGCTTTAGTACACAGCCCCAAACCGTCCTCGAAGACATCCGGAAACTCGTTCTTCAGCGTCGCAAGGCATTCGGCGGCAGGTGAGGCAGTACAGAGGTTAATGGCTTGAGTACCGAGTCGGGAGCATTGTCGTAAGCTATCCAGAAGACCGAAGAAATCCAGGGTTTCCACTCCCAGTAGGTTTAGGGATCCGTCTTTTGCCAAGTAGAAGCTGTGTTGAATTTCTGCTGGTCCCAGTTTAAATTTTGCCGTTGCTTTCCCAAGGAATGTAGTGCTTGATCCATCGAATAGCACTCCTTGCTCGCTGCAGGGGGTTAACTTCGGCTTACCAATTCGTTCGTAAGTCGCCTCATTGATAATGTTGCCTTCCGCTCCACTGTCCAAGTAGAAAACTACGGGAACGTCGTTAACCAAGAATTCCCCAGTTATGAGTTTCGAAGGTCGCATGGAATTCAGGCTGACTGTATTTATCTGGCTTCTGTCTGGTTTCCGGTGTCCGGATACTCGTTTCTGATTTTCGCATTGACTAGCGACGTGACCTGTTCGAGAGCATTTATGGCATTCAGTCTTAGCGTGCGTGCATTCCCTGACCCAGTGCATTTCTCCGCATCGAAAACAGGCGTATGGCGGCGGTTTCGAAGATCTTTGAGATGACTTGGCTCTCCGCTTCTCGGAAGATCTAGAAGGATGCCGTACAGAAGTCTTCCGACGACGGAAGCTGTTGATCGGCGTGGCCTTTGCTTGGAAAACCGTCTGTTCAGTCTTCGTAGCGACGATGGTCAGGACTTCGTCAATGACATTCTTGAGTTCAATGTTGGCCTCGGAATTTAATCGTTGCAGGATTCTGGTTCGTATGGATTCATCTTCTGGTCGGGATAATCCACATAGGGAAACCAGAATTCCGAATTGATCTTCGGTCAAATCGGAGAAATTGAAACGCTTTAGAAGTAGTTTAACGCGATTAAAATACGGGCCATAATCTTCATCCAAGTGACGCTGGATCCGCATTAGGTTGAATCTTTCTATGAAGAGTGTCTGTTTCTTCCCGAAAAGTTTCTTGAGGTTCTCTACTGTCGTTGCATACGGGTAGTCGGTTGGCTCTTTGGGCATACAGGACCGATAATACTCGCTGAAGGCTTCGTTAGACAGTTTCGAGACCAGATACTTGACTTTGGCAACGTCGGTCAGATTGGGGACACTAATATCCACGAGATAGTCAAATCTCTTCAGCCATTGTTCCAATTTGTCGCCATCGTGTTCATCAGGCTCGAAGATTGGAATGTCAAGGCAAGCTATCGTGGATGTGGGTGCTGGAGTCGAGGTTGACGGACCGGCAGTTCCTCTTGTCTGGAGTAGAAGGTCGATGATCCTTTGGTTCTGCTTCTGGGACGCTATTTGCTGCTGCATAAACGCGTTCAACACGTCTCCCAGAGCGGACGAGGAGGAGGCCTCGGAGGATCCGCTTTCCTGGACCTGCTTCGGCATGTTCTCGGAATCAGTATCGCGACTTTACCCGAAAGACCGTAACGCGACTATACCCGAAAGACCGTAAAGCGAAAACCCCACTTCTGACACCACTGTTGTAACGGCTCATGGAGAGAGAACGCGAGAGAGAACGCAAGAGAGAACGCAAGAGAGAACGCAAGAGATAACAATAAAACAACTTTAGTTTATTACGCCATTAGACCGAATGCCCTTTTACATTGTTAAGATTTGGTATATATAGATAACTTAAAAAACATGTGATAGGTAAAAAAACGATAACATATTAGTAGATTATTTTTTTCCAATATTGGAGGAGTTCCAACATATTTAATATACTGGTATAAAGTTTTCTTATTTTAGATTTAATAATATATTGAACAGTTACATTTTGAATGCAAATACTCAATCTGAGTTAAAATAAAACCTATAACATCTCTAACATCGAAGACGAGATTGAGATGCGACAGAGCGTTAACCAGATTGTCATACTCGCTGATATTGAAAAATATTTCTAAAATTTCTCTCATAGCTGGTTTTGCATGGGAGAGGGACTTAATTTCTAAAAAGTTTATACCATCTTTGAAGTTTGATAATTTCTCATACACTATCTCGTACGCTTGTTTTATTTCATCTCTTTGAGATTCAAGCAGCGCGGTGTGATTGTTAATCAATTCTCGAAAACCAAACAAATCTTCCATACATTTTCTCTCAATGAAAAACTCTTTTACGTGGTTCCATAGTCCGCGTTTTTGAGACATAGGAAGGACTTCGTGTCTAAGATGAACTCCATCTTTCTCTATTTTCAATTTAAAATCTACAAGCATTTTTTCAAAGTATTCTGGATGAGTTGGCAAAAAAATAACCGAATATTGTTTATTTTCATCGTAAGGGGTTAAAATGATGTTTTCGTTTCTTTACAAAATTGTCCATACATCCAATGGAATAACAAAAATAGCGCCAGATTCTTTTATCTCGGCATAAAGAACAATGTCTTCACCCCTCAAACCAACGCTAACTTTAATTAAATTTGATTGAAAATGAGTGAATATACGCTCTTGAAAAGCCATTAAGCTGTTTAAAACTAGCTAACTTAGAAATACGCGATATACAAAGCATTAACTTACCAGATCTTTCTTGATCGGGATTCAAAATTTGATGAACTTCTCCATTTTTCCTCGTCCGTTTATATACTCTTCTCAAATGGGTGTAGCGTTGTTCAATTTATATTCATCTGTATATTATCTTAAAAAATCTTAGTATTTCTTGCTTAATAATTTTAAAATGATTTTCGCAAGTCGAGTTTAATTTTTCAACATAATTACTCAATTTTAGACACGAAAATTTATCATGGTATAGAATTACGCCTCAATTTTTTCTTGAAATTTTTTTTTGTACTTCTTTGGTATTTCATCATGGCATAAATTTATGCAAGAATTTTCTCCTTGACATATATTCCGCAATTTATCTTGACATGGTATTTCAAGTAATTATGTTGGTAATTCCCTCTATTGCCTAATCTCTCTTCTTAAATTTATGGTAACCATTTTATGAAATCAAATTTCATAATACCGAAAATGGGATATGAAAAAAAAATTTTGTATAAAAGCTGTTATGGATAACACCCGAAATCCATTCCAATCTTCACTTCGAGTGGATCAAGTCTTTACCGCGTTTGGATCAAGAAAAGGAAGAAAACAAAATGGAACCAAGGGAAAACGATCTGGCAAGTCTGAATATTTATCTTTAGATAATGAAAAGTATGAATCTTCCGATGATGACTGTTTTGAAGTTAGTTGCGTGGATGACGAAGGTGGTTTAGAAAGCGTATATACTCGAAGCTCTAACCAATGCGCTTCGATTGTTAAAATACCGCAGAAAAAGTTTGAATATTACCTAGATATTAAAGCTACTAAATATAAAGATTTAAAAGGATGTGCCAAGCAGGATGTTTGGACAGCGCCTTCAAAGCGCGATTTGAGCGAAAATGATTTAAAAGGTATTCTAATTTTAATGAAAAAGCTCGGAGAAAAGATAAAAGAAAATCCCCATAAGAAAATCTTAAATATCGTCAAAGCTAAAAAGGCAAAATCGCACGACTAAATACTTTTTTGCATTACCAGATAATTGTTTCGTATTATTAATATTATAGGTAAAGGGTGACGGTTTTTAATATTTAACCTTACGTTTTTTCTTTCGAGCGCATTTAATATTTCGCATTACCCAGAATGGTTTCGATAAACGAAGCCATTCGAGACTATAAACATTTTTACAAGATAGAGAAACTTTCAGTTAAACTTCTAGAAAATACAAGTGTAACCAGGTTAATTTCGCGTTGATATCGAAAACACGGACGAAATTAGATTAACGCATATGTACGAAGATTTGCAAAACATTCTCGATTGTGTTTTAAAGGAGATCAAAAATGAATACCCAACGTACGATAGAGTACGCTTATGCATTCAATCCGAGGAGCTCGAATCTCCTATAAATCTAAAATTAATGGCGTTAATTCGCTAACTAGCGAACGCATTTTGGCTGCAATTGAGCACGTAGCACAATCGAGAAGGGGTTTTATATTAGATAGTTCTTTAAGATTTGATGTTGTTTTTCTCGACTGCGATTTTGAGATATCGGGGCTTTCCAACCGAAAAAGTGTTAGAAATAGAACTATAGTAGAAATGGAAAAATTTGTTAAAGCTGACAAAAATTTTATCACTCTGCAAAATAGCGACGATCTTTGTTTCGCTAGAACGTTAGTGATTGGGAAAGTTTTGGCGGATTTGAGATGTTGTAAATCGAAAGAGCGACCGAATCTTTATACCTATTTCGTTAAAATGAAAAGATCCACAAGTTCATTACAGAAGGTGGAAGCTCTTAAACTGATTACATACGCTCGTGTACCACCCGGTCCAGTAAATTTAGCGGGTATTCAAAGGTTTCAAAATTATTTGCAAGGAGAATATCAAATCGCTTGTATTGTTTACAACGCGGAAGATAACTTTCAAAAGTACTACATTGGCCCATGGAGTAGAAAACAAATTTTTATTTTGCTTTTACGAAACCACGCTGTAGCGATAAGAATATTTCGAGAATGTTTGGCGTCGAAAGTTATTGTCCCAAATGCCTCGTTGTTTTTACAAGTCTAGCGAAAAAAGGCCCACCATTGTTCGCAGGGTGAATTAAATTGTAAAAGATGTTCATCACTTAACGTCTTCCATGAGATTAAAGAAATTAGGTTATCAGGTGTAAATCTTGCAATCGTTATTTTAAAGGTAATGAGTGTTTATCGTTACATATTTCGAATGGTACTTGCGATCGACTAAAACGTTGTCAGCAATGCGGTCAAGAAATTGGAAACCCTGAACAATAGCATTCACGAATGCGAAAAAAGATGTAACAGTGCTTGATTGTGCATGAAAAAACCAGTGTTACGTTATGCCTTTAAGAAAAATATCCTACGATGAAATATGGATTTTTCGATTGCGAAAGCTACGTATCCGAGTCTAAAGAACATGTAGCCATCCCTACTTGTCAGTGCTATGGAGATGGATGACGACACAGCGAATTTAAGACTTTCAAAGGGCAAGAT
>JAEQBA010001295.1:48846-87626 GCA_019434445.1 Phalangium opilio
AAAAAAAGCTTATCAACCCTTGTCAGCATTCGAGAGAGCAGCGTATATTCGAAGGTGTGTTCAATACTCCCGAAATTATTTGGCAATGGAATTCGGTTACGAGCTGATTTCTATATCCGAAGTTTGGCATTACCCTGAGCGATTCAGATACGTGAAAAACCAAAGTTCTGGATTGTTTGGGGATTACATTGACAAGTTTTGAAATTGAAAATTTGTAATAGCGGTTGGCCTGAAAATGTAGAGACTGAAAGTCAGAAAAAGGATTATTTACAATCCATTTACGAAAAAGAAGGCATCTCGATATCAATCGAAGAAGTGACTAACAATCCAGCTTTAAGGAATATTTGCAAGCTAACGTTAAACTCGCTTTTCGGTAAAATGTGTCAAAATCTGGACAGAGGAAAGACTGTTATTATAGATAAATACGAAGAACTAGTGGCTATATTAACCGATGAGACTAAAGATCTGGAAGATATTCGACCTCTGAACGATTCATTGGCTTTGCTAACTTACAAACATAAGAAACCTTTCGTTCCTTCTTTACGAAGTGGCAGTCCTGTTATTGGAGGTTTTATCACAACCTACGCTCGAATAGAGCTATTTAACGTTATTCACAAGCTTGGGAAACGTTTGCTTTATATCGATACTGATGGTGCCATATTTTTAGAAGGAGGGAAAGATGATTGGATCCCTCCCGAAGGAAGTAGTTTGGGAGAGTGGAAATCAGAAATAGGCGCTTCGCATATAACAGAATTTGTCAGTACAGGACCGAAATCGTACGCTTATAAAACATCAGACAATCAATGCGTGGTGAAGTCGAAAGGTATCACGCTTTCTCGCGAAAATGAAAAAATTATAAATTTTGAATCTATGGTAGACGCCTTACAAAATCCAGAAAAACGGTATACGGTAGATATCCCGTTTAACGTTGTTCGACGCAAGCGGGACTTAACTTTGCTCTTAGGAAATTTAAAAAAACAATTTGGGGTCACCTTCTCTAAAAGGATTCTTCTAGATGACTTTACTACATTACCCTTTGGGTATTGCCAAGAAGAAGAAGCAAGTTATTGCCAAGAAGAAGAAGCGAGTTACCTTTCATCACATTGTTAAAGTTCATTGGCTACCCGATAGCGAAGATCGAAGGAACGAGTGGCTGTACACCGCCGCGCGATTTAAAGATAGAGTATTTCTTTTGAACACCCTTTTGAAACCAATTTTTGAACGAAAATTAAAAGAATCATAGTCGACAATGTCCTGTCGGTTGAAATTCGTAGCACCCTTTCAAATGATTGTTTCCGGCGCGTCTATGAGCGGAAAGACGAATTTTGTTTTGGAGTTATTGAAAAATCGTCAAAAAATGATAGACCCACCCCCTCACAGGATCGTATATTGCTACTCTCTATTTCAAGAAAAGTTTCACGAAATACGCAAAGAAATACCAGAAATTGAATTCCTGGAAGGATTGCCGCCTGATGATACGGATTTCTTTAACCCCAAAGTTAATAACCTGCTAGTGTTGGACGATTTAGCCCCTGTTGCTAATGCTAGTTCGTTCATTTCTTACCTTTTTACGGTTGGCTGTCATCATTTAAATTTAAGTTTAATTTTAATTACTCATAATCTATTCTCGATGGGGAAGGAATCTAGAGTTATAAGTTTGAATACTTCTTATTTTGTAATATTTAAAAATTTAAGGTCTCGGAGTCAGATTTCCCACTTGGAAAGACAGATATTTCCGGGTAAAAAAATAATGTCAAAAGCGTATGAAATGGCTACATCTGACAAACCGTATAGTTACATAATTTGCGATTTGCGCCAAACTTGCGACGACTCTTTGAGATTAAGAACAAATGCACTTCCCAATGAAGGAAACATGATATTTTTTGTGGAATAATAAATAGTTTTTTAAAACAAAGTCCCTGGTGGAGATTCAATTCATTGTAGTGAAAGATGCCATCCAAGTCATTTCGGAAACATTATCCTTACCTTAAACTACTGAGAGATATTAATCCTCAACAAAGGAAAACTTTAATATCGTTATCTAGCAAAGATCAGTTAAAATCTATTTGCACTATATGTTACAACTTGAAAAGAAACGCCATCGCTCTTCCGCAAAGCAAAAAAAGAAATTTGAGGCGGTACGAAAAAGTTATAAAATCGCTATCTAATAAACGCCGTAGCCCAAATCAGGTTCGACAGTTGTTGTACAAGCAGACTGGAGGATTTTTTCTACCTAGCCTGATTGGTGCTATAATTCCAACTCTTTTGTCAGCTATAACCGGTGGAGAATGAAGAAAATGATTCTAGTTCCGGCGTCCTCGATTATGACCGATGTTGAAAAACAGGTTTCTTCGTTGGATAATGAAATTACCACCATTCTCAACCAACCTGGGAATCCCGATGATAAAGCCAGACAATATCTAAAATCTCTTCAACAATACCTTACAATGAAAAACTTGGTTGAACCTCCCGAAGTTAGAATAGCTCCTCAGCCAACGCCTGTATCGTCAACACCCATGCCTTCATCAAGCTATCTAAAATCTCACCAATATACCGGACAATCGTACGAACCACCGGTTCCAGTAATTGTCAAAACGAAACCTCGAAAAAAAATTGTGTTAGTTAAAAAGACCATTGGAAGTAATTATCAAGTTCGACGTTCTCAAAAGATGAAGAAAAAGAAAATTAAGCTTTCAAATCCATCTCTAGAAGCAGCAAAATCGTCTCCTGTTCTGAAAGAGATAAAAACACCAAGGACTGTCAAGAGATCCCCGTATGAATTAAGGCGAGAGAAAGGAAAAAAACCCAACAAATGGCTAGAATTTTGATTTTATTCATTACAATATCGAAACTCGTGATTTAACAAATGTGTACACAAATTTAACAATGATATGCTATCGTTATAATAAAGGTTTTTCTTATAAAGCAATTGGATTATTTCTTTCATACTGTAACCCTCGCATTTGGCGAAACAGTACATTAAAGTATGCAAACCGCAAAAATCGCTATCGATAGGCTGAATTACACAATCGTTGTAGATCCATTCTGAAGCGTAGGGGGTCAAATCAAATCCGTAATGGGTAGGATTCCTTCCAAAGGAGCAAAAGAATTCCGCTCTTTCTCGGTTGATGAAGAAAGCAACCCAGTGTCCATCGGCGATATAAGAAGGTGAAGTATTAACGACGAAAAGATAAACATTTTTCTCTAGAGGGGGTGGTGGTAGCTTGTCCGAAGGAAAAACACCGATAAAAAATGGTGAAGTTCGAGGATCGCAGTGCAAGACTTCGGAGAGTTGTTGCGTATTCATAGCCTCACTTGTAATAATTGCGGTTCGTAAAAAGCGCCTCTGATTGATACACCTTGACCATCTTTAACGTTGTAGGCTGGAGGACTCCGATGCAGGACTTTATCTATGATGAAATTCTCTTTGGTCCAGTTGGCAGTTCCTCCCTTTTCGAATCTAGTTTTCGAAGTTGCTAATTTAACTATCATGCCTGGTTTGAGAGCGGGTTTCTTTCCCTTCTTCTTATCTCCGTATAATCTAAACCAAACTAAATGCTCGTTATTGATATTAACATCTTTTGGTTTAAAACCAGTTGTCGAATGGACGCTCGAATTGTAACTTTTAACCAAGTTTGGCAAAACTTTAACGTAATCATACTTCCCGCTTCTGGTAAAGTATTTGTATATCTTTGACGACAGTGTAGCATTGAATCTCTCTACTAAGGACGCTTTTGTATCATTTACTAAAGCGAATGAACTGACGTTGTGTTTCTTTAAAAAATTGTCAAACCTTTTATTTACAAATTCTCCGCCTTGATCGAAAGTGAGTTTGGAAGGTTTGCGAGATTTAAAAATACTAGAGAAAGCTTTAACAATACTTTCCGGTTTTTTATCTCGAAGAGGGATAGCCCAAGCGAAGCGCGATAACACGTCGATGATAGTTAATACGTAGCGTTTTTTATTATTATACCGCTTAAACCGGTTGAAATCCATAAGATCGCACATCCATTGTTCATCTTTAGAAGTTACATAGACTTGATTTCTGGGGAATTTGAGTTTTCTAGGTCGGTGAGTTATGTAGGTATTCTGAGCTAACAACCAATTTCTAGTCTCCTTTTTCGAAATTCCTTTAACACTATTTTGTAATTTCTTTATACTTCCTAACCCAGCCGGGTGAGAGAGATTGTAATAAACTTTCGCCAACTCATCGAGTCTCGACATTGGTGTGGAAAATGAGTAAATAACTTTCAATCAGGTGAAATTTATATTTCTTTATTCAGAACATTTATCCGTAAACAATCATATTTTTCAAATTGGTTAAATTATTAATAATATCGCTATAAAGGATGTACACGTCTTCTAATTTCGTTCCATCCATTTCTTCGTAAAATTCGACCAAAACCTCGTCGTAATTCATCCGCGGAAGCGCTTGTTCGATATTCTGTTCCACCGCTTGACACCAGTTGATATTATCGGCTCCGCAGGAAATATCGTGAGCTAACTTGTGATGACAACAACTGTTTTCGCATTTGATGGTAATTGAATAAAGTATATTCGTCAATTTTTCCAAAACGATCCTTTTCATAACATCCTTAGCGTCGAGTAAAACTTTGACTTCGCGATCGATGGTACTTTTCAAAGACTTTAAACTTTTCCACGATTCTTGATTCAGGGAGAATCCGCGAGCGGAAGAGTACATAATGTGATAGTTATGATTCGCGCCGCGAACGTATTGTCTAAGGTCCAACTGCTTTTCTTTTCCAACGGTGAGACACTCTAGCAGAATATTATCTTTACTCATCCAAGTGTGAAACCTTTCAGATTCCCCATCGAAGTGAGAATCAATTTCGGGTTGCACCTTCCAAAGATCGTTCCAAATAGAATGATGAAACGAAACTTCCGAGTCGTTGTCTCGTCTTCGAATGGTAACGTAAGGATCGACGATATTCCTTACTACGATCTCCAGATCGCTGGAAAGATTGTGACTGACGAACATCTTGAAGATTAATGAAGAGTTGGTCGAGATATTTTTCCATTTATAGTCGCTATTTTCTTAATTAGATGCTGACATCTGTGTTTTAATCAAGTGGATAAATAACGCTTCTGTCTCTGGTCACGTAGAGCTCTTTGTTAAATACAGCATAAATTACGCAAGTGGTGTTGGTGTTGAGTGGTTTAGCAAACTTCATACTAAGACGAAGATTTCCCTGCTTAGGAGGGTTGATAAAATCACCTTGACAATCGCCGGCAGCTGTTAAATCGTACGCGAATATGGTATAACCGTTACCATAGTCTTCGTAAGAAATATAATTGCCTTTGTTTTTACCTAGTATATCTAACACGTCGAACAGTGAGGCATATTCTCTGGTATATTGTCTTTTGTCAAAGTTGGGTTCGAAAGGAATGTCTGGAAAATTTGTCGAGCCAATAGCGACCGACATATGTCTCAAATCATTATGAGTGAGATGGTAAGGATTGGTATCTAACGTACCGTTGAAAGCGTTCGTGGGTACGAAGAAAACTATCATAAGATCGGGCATTCTCCCAATGAAAACATTTTCCCTAGTGCAATCGACTTCGCCTTTAGATATTGGGAAATGTTTAATAACCGTTTGCTTAATCGGATATCGAGCTGGGTATTGCTCTAAAACTTTAGCGTGAGCCAAAAGAATTTCAGGGCGTACCTTAACCAATTTAGCTATGAGAACAGCTTCATCAATAACAACATGGTACGTCTTATTGGGTACTTTGGAAATAATAGGGAAATGTTTAGGAGATCGGAAAAGTCGAATCATAAGGTCAACTCCAGGAAGCATGTACTTATTCGTACGAAATAAATCTGCCGGTAAATGCCCAATCATTTCAATTTGATTTGATAATTTTGTTCTAGCGGCTCTTTTCAACATTCCGTTTTCATTTGTTTTGTTTTGTTGAGTAAACATTTCGTCCGGGGAAGTTGGCGAGTCTTTGTAATAACATTGTAAACCGAGTTGAGATTTTTTAGCATCTTCGGAACAGCTTAAAACTGTTTCAATAAGCGGTCCGTATTGAGCGCAGTTGCTCGATGCTTGAGTCGGTGTATTTTGAGCCAAAACATCGATTTGACTGAATAGGGAGAATAAAAACAGATTGACTGGTCCAACGTTAACCTCGTTAGGTTCGAGTACCGTTCCGTCTTCGTGAAGAATTCTAGCTTTGACTTTAAGCTTTGTCTCGGCAAGATCCATATACTCTTCTTCGTTCGATTTAACGTAAAAGGTTATCGGTCCAGAGTCTGTAATCGCGCTAATCGGTTGATAGGTTACTTCGGTAGACGATATGACATTGCTGTTTTCCGTTGGAATTTCAAAAATGTCTAGCTCGTTACGCATCCCCTCTCTCACCTCCATGGTTTTTGATTATGGTAGAAAATCTCTCTTAGTGCGATTCTTCTTAACGCGTTTACTTTTCTTTTTAGCTCCGCCTTGTGAATTTCTTTTCCTTTTTCGACGAGCACCAGAACCGAACTGCGAACTAGCTACGTGATCACCAGCTTTATGTAAAAGATTACCTCCAGCTAGTTTTAGATTCTTTTTAAAAGCCTTTTTCGGGTCTTCTCCAGACTGGATATCGGTATACATTCTGGTACCAATACCTAAAGCCTCGCGTCCGACGGCCTTAGCCACGGGTTTTACAATTGGTGTAATGAATTTAATTAGCTTGCGAAATAAATTTCCAAGACCCCTCCCGCGTTGGAAAACAGGTCCTGAAAATACTGGAAAGCTTCCACTACCTGATTGCTGCAGGTAATACTGTAGATAACTATCCCTTTGAACCATCTTTTACGAAATGTAGCTTGAGGATAGTCTTACCTAGTTTAAATGGTACGTGTAAATTTGCGTCGGTTTTTATTTCTACCTCGATAATTTCTAGTTCGTTAAGTCTTAGCGGATAGTAATCAATATTAGTAAACGTTTGAATGAACGTTTTCTTGTCAGCATTATCCGGTCTAGCAACGATTCGTAAAAGAGGAGCAGCGACGTCACCCACAAATTGGTATTGAATAATATTCGTATACACGAACAGGGCTTCGATACCTCTGTTTAAATCCGCAATGTATTCTCCGGTAGTATGATCTTTCAGCTGAACCCCGAGTTGACTCTTCGCGAAGCCTAACATTAAACCAAGACCCGGAAAACCAGTGGGAAAAGCCAGGCTATACCCTTTGTCGCACCAAATAGTAACGGTTTGGTCTTCATTAACGAAAAATCTAAATTTTTCTCTATAAGCATCGGGAATTGTTTTTTTCATAGCTCTTAAAATATCTTCAATATCATGATAAACACCCGCGGGTATGATATGCGTCAATTGATTAATCTTTGGCTTGATGGCTTGATCATTTGGCAAATCGTCGTCGCTGGAATCCATCATAGGCTGATCGTCAAGTAATTCATCCTTAAACGTATCACCCTCTTTAGCGGGTTGATCATTAGAGGGATGATCATCAGGTAGATCACCTTTTGCATCGTTAAGAGCTACATCTTTTTCTCTAAGACCTCTATTTCTAATTGGTATTACGTTAATATCAATCGCTTTGAGCTCGTCATCGACAGTTTTGGGTGCATTAATCGGATTGTCATCTTCATCGTCTACGCTTCCCGTTCTTTGTAGATTTACGGCTTTGAAATCCTTTTTTCTGGACCTTATTTCGATATAATTATCCTTGTAAGAAATGGATAAAGTTTTGGCGTGACGCGATAAGGGGAACCGGGAAACGTACCGACCCGAGACGAAATTTTTCTCTCGAAACTCTAGCACGAGAGAGAGAGGTCCTTCCGGGATTCTTACTTGCACATCCGGGTGTATATTCATCAAAAGAAACCTTTCTTCCGATTTTCGACCAACGACATTCGGATGGCGATCCACCTTCATTTGCAATAAATCTCTATATTTGGGTTTTATTTGATCGCGCAGGATATCAATTAAAGTTTTATGTAAAGAATATTTAACCGTATGACCTTTTTTCGTTCTTTTGCACTCATAATCACCTGGTGGTATTTCTAACTTGTAAGTAAACCAATTAGCAT
Organism: Phalangium opilio; assembly: GCA_019434445.1. Taxonomy (NCBI): domain Eukaryota; kingdom Metazoa; phylum Arthropoda; class Arachnida; order Opiliones; family Phalangiidae; genus Phalangium; species Phalangium opilio. The sequence continues at coordinate 56,916 of JAEQBA010001295.1, forward strand.
CATCGTCGATAGAGGGTGCCATGGTTAAAAATCTATCATAACCCTGAGTAACATTATCCCAAACTGGTGGTAAAACCACTTCAGCCAAACCAACCTTCCAGTTTGATAAGAGTTTAATAGGTTGCGGCAACTTCACCTTAAAAGATGATTGGTTGTTCTCGGGGAAATCGTCCATAGACGCATTACTGGGCAAAGTGACGTAAAACGAGTCTTCCATAATTAAGAGATTTGAAGAATACTGAGTCAGAATGGTGAAAGAGTGAAGGTTTTATAGTCGGGGTAGTAGTATTTAACCATTTCACCCCCAGCGGCGCGCTGCGGCGCGGTTTCTCCCCCATGTTGAATAATGTTAACAGTAAATTTGAACTTATATGCGTATTTTTCTTAAATGAATCTAAAATATTACATTTGTGTATTATTTATCACATAGTTAAGAAGAAGAAATTGAAGTAATTATATTTAGACGTAAAGATATTGTGGTACAAATACCTACGACATTTTTTGATCACTGATTGGCTAATAAAATTAACTCGACTCGTATCTTACAAGCTACATAATTCAGGAAGTAAATATATCTCGAACGTCGCTTAAATAAACATGAAGGAGCAAAGGTTATTATAGATAGTCGACTAAGATCCTCTCGGTGTTGTTGTTTTACATATAAAGTGCATACTTTATAGTCGGGAAAAATATCTACCCCGGGGAGGTGGGCTCGCTAACACGACACTTGTTTATTTTGGGGGCGTGGTTGTTTACTTTTCTCTTAAAGTACAGGGTTTAACTACTGGCCTGAAATATAATAATATCTCGATGTGCAACGCCGTTTGTTTTTTTTTGCTATTCTGTAAATACTAAAGATTGAAGACGGATTTTTATTCTAAATATTCATGATATAATTTCAGTAAAACTTCATCTGCGAAAAAATACACAAATAAAATAAAATTTCTATCTGAACAACCTTGGAGAACCTTCAACCTTTGACAGGGCAAGAAAATGGTATTTAACTCTATACATGGGCGCCCGTTAAATTTCTCATTTCAAGTAAAAATTCCAAGGCGTCTTAGATTATTGTGTAAATCTAAGTGTCCCTATATCCATATAGATTATGAAACGTAAACTTTAAACTAAAAAAGAATAATATCAAATTATTTTAGGGCAAATAGCCAAGGTTAATAATGGAAGCAGACTCAATTTAGTTTTTTGCCAAATTAACGATAGTAAAATTGAGATATTAAATTCTCAATGTCACAAACATGGGCTATTGAGTCTGATTGTTTTCCGATGATCATTGAAACTGCTCTACTCTAAGCTAAAAAATATATAGAGCAACCTTCATACGCTGAAACACGACACAATTGCAAACGCTGTGCTTTTTATCGTTTGTAGGGCCTCTCTCTCCATTTATTTTGCACACGACATCCTCAAAAAGCTGCGAAATTGATATAAAATAACACCTGCCCATATAAAAGGTGTTGAAATAATTTTAATTTATTTATGTAAATGTGCGAAGATGGTTTTTTAAAGCAACATCTGTTAAATTATTTTCAAATAGTGCATAAATCGATGTAACTCTTTTAGTGAATATTTTAATAGGAAAAATAGCACTCGCTTTGCAAAAATTATATAATTTTATTTGACTAGATTCTTCAAATTATAGGATTATACCGAACTTTTAAATTATTAGATCTGGAGTTTGGATAGTGTTTTGGAGTGAAATGTAAGATTCCTAAAGCACATTACATTGTACCTAGATCTCTTCAAATATTGAAGGGCTGATATACTAACACAGACTCACACTCAGATAACAACAGTATACGCGTCGCTAGGGTTTGAAATTTGGGGGGGGGGCTAAATCTGGGCAAACTAGTTATTATAAGAAATTAATAATAAAATCGCATAATGGGTTCATTGGAAAATGTGTAGACCTTTAAAACTATCCGTAAATTTGTGTCAACGTGAAATTATTCGTATTTTAAAGATATACAACCTTTTATTGATAAAAACTACGGAACCTATTATGAAGGAATTTCACTCGACTTAAGTTTATTTTTAGTTTTGGTTAGCTTTTAGGCCACACTATTGGGACTCTCTTCGAAAGAATATGAAACATTTTACTTGTCTCCATCTGTTCTTTTCTTCAAAATTGCATTGCTTGATATTGAAATTCATCTCTGCAGAGATGAATGTTAACGAATCTATCATTATAATTTTTTTATATATTGCTACAGAATATTAGGTTGCTAACAGCAATTTTTGGTAGGGTTTACGGATCATTTTGGGGGGCTAAATTTGGAATTTGGGGGCGCCCCCCAACAAAAAAGGCCTAGCGACGCCACTGGATAACAATTACACTAATAATTAACAAATTAACAAGTTGGGAAACCAAATTTACCTCTCCGAGTCGAGAAGACTATCAATACTCAGTTATTTACCTGAAATTGATTGATAAGAAATTGGCGGCGTTAAAATTAGAAGACTGTATTATATATCCATTATCCGGGTTATTTTATATTTATCCGTACTCCAAAAGTATTATCAGAAGTTGTATGTTGAATCTCATTGTAATCACAATTTTGGTTTATAAATAATCCATGAATCACTAATTTTCGTGTAATTGTCCATGTTTACGCTGAATTACCCCTCTCAACCTCCAGAGGATGTGCACAAAAGATTGTACGCTATATCGTAATATAAGCATTAGGGATGTCAAAAACCGCCCGGTTTAACCGAAAACCGGTTTTTTCAATTCCGGAGCACCGGTTTTTTCCGGTTTTTTAATTCTTCGGTTTTAATCGGTTTTTTAAAATAAAAACCGAAAACCGAATCGGGTTTTTTTAATTCACAAAATTAAAAGTTTTCCATTTTCGTCACTTTATGTTATTTAGCTTCGGTTGGCTGCTAACAATCGGCCAACCATGGAGCAATATCAAAGGAGACATAGTTGCGTAACATGCAATTTTAAAGGAGCTTTCGTTCTCACTCCAAGAAAATTACTCCATCTATCGAGTAATTTTTCATTGGCCTATTCTAGAATGCCAATGGAAAACGGCATTAGTTAACACCTATTGGTACTAGCTACTCGGAACTAATATTTGCTCTTTGAGTTTACGTTGGAGTATAGCATTTTTTAACTTTTATCATAAACGACCGGATAAAAACCGGTTTTGGCCAGTTTTTTGAATCGGTTAAACCGGCCATTTAAATATACCGGTTAACCGAAAACCAGTTTTTTTCTGGGAAGTTGACATCCCTAATAAGCATGTAGTAGCAGTTATGGCTCAATTCTTTTAAACTACCACTGCTAAAATCTACTACCGGCTCAAATCCTACTTGGTTCATGAAAGTAGCTTTAACCTATATATATAAATGAGTATAGCTAAATTTATCTGTCAACAGCTCTTTTCAATTTTAATAACAAAAGATGTTCTAGGAATATCCATATGAATATGATTTTGATAGCTAAACAACTACAAACTGCGTAGAATTGTATAAAAACATTTTCCTTAATTTGGTTTTATATTGTGAAAATAGAAAATATTTTACTTCTGTGAGAATTCTCTACATACAAGCCCAAAGTGAAAGCAAGCAGGGAGTATGAACAGAGGAGTGGAAGCTGAGCTTATCATGAAATATGAAATGTTATGGCTTACGTTTTGCATTTCAACAGTTCCTTTAAAACATTCTAAATATGTCATACTGAAGCTTTGGTTGTTGATTTTATATATTTTGAAAAACTATCGTCTCTATCCTAATTGAAAAGACTGAAACGAGAAACTCCATTGGCCATTTATCCTAAATCGACTTCTCTACTCTCTTTTTATTAATTAAAGGTATCATTACTCGTCCTATATTAACTTTGCAATAGAGTTTCCAATATTTGCAATATACCATTCATTTCATTATTTGATTTTCAACGAATGCAGTCGCACAGATTTGAGCTCCGATTAAAACCTTATCAGTCATTCTGTTTGTTAGTTTTTTTTATTTTCTCGGGGTTGATTAGATAGATCTTGAACCGCAGTTAGCGGGCAAGGGTCCAAATGCCGAACGGAAAACGTGATCCCGGCGAAAAATGTGGCAAATGTGAAAAAAATGTAACAAAAACTCAAAAGAAAATACCGTGTGCAACCTGCGGACGTAATACCCACGCAGCTTGCTTAGGAGCCGACACCAAAGAAAAATTCGACAATTTTTTTAATGGTAAGAAGAGCATTTTCCTTTGTTTTAAATGTAAAAAAGCGAGACCGAACGGGACCAAAGACTATTATTCGCCTAAAACGAACTTCATTAACAATGACGGTGACCTTGAATCCGAAAATGACTTTGAAATGGACAGCGAAATAACCCATAATACCGATACCTTAATTGAAAACCTAAATGAATTCTTCACGGTAAATAGCTTATATCGCAACAAAGACAGTGTCGTTGATAATGTACTAGCATCCTTAAGTCTACTAATCGAAACAGTATCCGAGCTGCAAAAAGAGGTTAAATCATTGAAAACTCAAAATTCCCATATTACAGATCAAAATATACTCCTAATTGAGCACTATAATCAAATTAGTGCCAAATTAAATTCAGGACCAGGATTAATAAACAGGAATGCAGGGTTCTTAGCCCCAATATCCTATATTTCCAATAGTTCAACATAAAAAGCCCACTATAAACCCAAGCAAAAATAGACCTCAGGAACCTAATAAAACGGCATTAAAAATCGGAACCAAAAAATCGACAAGCATCAAAACCATACCTAGAATTATACTAAAAAAACCAAAGGCGGTGTTCGTAACTAGATTAGGCATGGATACTACAGGGGAAGAGCTAAAAAATTACATAGAATCAGACACTGATCTAAAGTCTGTAATATGCACTCGAATGAAACCACGGAAAGATGGTTACTACGCGTCCTTTCATGTCACGTGTGACCCCATTGAATTTGAAACACTCCGCGATCCTTGCAACTTCCCACAAAATTGCCTACTAGCTGATTTTAAAGGTCCACTACACTATAGTCAAAAATACGAGTACAAATCCACATCTAGTACTGAAAAAGAAACATCCCAGGAGCAAGTAAATCTCTCAGATGAGGACGAAGTCTAAAAACTTAAAAATATATTACCAGAACACCCGAGGCCTACGTAGCAAGGCGGATACTTTCCTAAATAACGTAGTATTATACAAATACGATATCTATTGCATAACCGAGACATGGCTTAATGAAACCCATAGCAGTTCTTGCTATTTTCCAAAAAACTATTTCGTCCATAGGACAGACCGACCCTTCCCAAAAAGAGGTGGTGGCTCCCTAATCGCAATAAATAATAACATTAACGCCCTAAGGCGTTCAGACCTCGAACAAGGCTATGAATCAGTCTGGCTGGAAATAAGGTTAAATAATCAAGAAAAAATCCTACTGGGAAACTATTATATCCCACCCGATACCAGCCATACAGACTACGAACACCTTAGTGCCACCCTTGTATCCCATCTTCAAAAATTCACTGGTGATATAATTATCATGGGAGACTTCAATCTGCCCGGGGTAAATTGGGAAAATTGGAATTTAACGAACTGTGGCTTCTACACTAAGAAAAAATCGGAACACCTCATTGAGGCATTGCATCTCATTAATTTAAACCAGATAAACGATATTAAGAATTACACTGGAAACACGCTCGACAAATGTCTCGTAAATAACAAAAAAACCAATTTAAAATTAAACAATGACGAACCACTTGTTCCATTAGACAAGTACCACCCTGCTCTTAAACTACACTACACTCCAAAACACAATACCGAAACAAGTTGGGAAAGCCAAAATATTACCTCTCCGAGTGGTGATGACTATCACTACCCCTTAAACAACCTAAATATATGCATCTATCGCTTTTTTAATTCTTTGCAAGTGCAGGAATTCAATTTTAAAATAGTCAATTGTTCAAGCCTTTTCAATATCTCTCAATTGCTGTGGTAACTCTACTCTCTCGCTATACCTCAACCGTATTCTTAGTCTACCAGTATGATTTGGAACATTTGTCCATATCAAAGCTGAATCATACCTCGCCACACAAAAAGCAAATGTCCCCAAAACATGGAAGCCACAATCCAATCACACATAAGCTAGGCTCGTACTTGTTCATCGCTTTCGATGATTTCACTAATATTAGCATTAACATTTTGTACATTATTGGGTTCCTTATTAATAGATATGCCTACGCCTACAGTACTTTCAATAGAACATTTATTTAATGCATTATCTTTCGTACGATCATGGCCAACTGGCCTCGTGGTAGGACCAACATTTTGCGTGCTAGAACCTGTTCCAGAAACAGCCTTTTTTTCCGCGGCTAACGCTCTTCTCCTTTCATTTTCGCGTTTCCTAAATTCGGGATCTGACCTTTCTGCCCTCATTCTTTCCCTTGCCTTTCGTTTTCTGATTTCCTCTTTACTTAAATTATTATCTTCCTCCATTTTATTATTCAGTTAAATACTCACAAAGGTTGGCAAAATCAATCTCCTTAAATACTCACACAGGTTGGCAAAATCAATCTCCTTCAGTAATACGTAAGGCTTAATTATATTATTTGCCGAACAAAATTAATCGAGCAAATTTAACACTTAACTTCTTCCTTCGAAATTCTATCAAAGAATGAATCAACTGTTTAAAAAAAGTTTTTTTTCGCGAATAGGGCGCTATCATACCAACAGCAATTCCGTCATATTTAAAAAATATACATTGCCAACACTTTTTTCAAATAAAGAATGATAAAAGTGCGTAAAAAAGGTCTTTCACAAATAGGCCTAGGGGGCGTATAAACTAAACAGCAACAACGCTCTACAGCTACACTAATCTTACACAAACAAGGAGTACTATAAACCCACTACTGGAAGCGGTATTTTTATTCAAACGTAAAACAATTTCGCTTAAGCTTAACATCTCTAGACATCGGTAAAAATGTCTCTATCACTCCTAGTTAACTGTATGCACAGGATTTTACGACATTATAACTCAAATTCATCTGATTATGTTTTAACAAGGTTAAATCTAACTGGGAGTAAGATGAAAGGAGTAGAAGCTTATCTGTCTTAGGAAATATGAAATTTTATCTTAACAGTTCGTTAAATCATAAGTTTACAACGAAAAAACGCGGAAGGGGAAAACGAGCAGACAACAGCGATTTTTGGTGGTAGAAGGTTAAGAGCGCCATCTGACGTCCGTGCCAAAGTTGAACTTCCACTCGAAACGCAATGAGAAAGTGGATAAAATAATGCCATCAGCTATTTAACTGCGTCGATATATTTAACGACTTGACCCATGACATGCCCATAACACTGGCTTCTATGAATCCTATTTATTCTTGGATGCTAGGAAACTTGGTAGACGTAACAGTCTGTACCAAGTACCCAAGCATCCTTCAATAAACGCCTGGCAACATTGTGGAACGCATGGTACAACTAAAAAATAGGATGTGTGTCTATCTTTCCAGTCACTCCAAGTCGTTAAGCCCTCATTACAGAGGATTTGAAACACTATCGTAATTCCAAGTGTCTCGAATCTCTACGTTCCTGTCCATTATGAACAGTGCTGAGAGAATGATACATCAGAAAGAGCCATTCAAATCGAATTGCTGAAAATATTATCCATATTTTCATTTCATATAACAGAGAAAACAAATTATTATGGTTCTGAGAGGAGCTTCCCATTTTGGTTGTTGTTCTCAAAAATATATCGCAATGCACGGGCCTAGATAGATACAGGAGGCAATGTAGGAAATATAACGCAATGCACGGGCCTAAAAAGATATAAGAGACAATGTACGAAATATAACGCAAAGCACGGGCCTTGATAGATATAGGAGGCAATGATTTAACGACTTCGGTACTTGGGTTTATCTTTAATATTTAAATAAATATAATTATTTTTAATTATTTTAATCGCCAGTAAATAACTTTAAAAATAGTTAAATCGTTTAAAATAAAGTTGTTCCTATTATCTTTCGAAACTTTGCTAATATTGACGTTTAAAGTGAAGGGTACCCCTCTTGCCCGCTTTTTTCAAATTTTGGGGTATATATACGTTTCGATTCCATTACAATAATAGATAAAAACGCATTCGCGTGAACCTTTGGTGGAAGCCCTGCCATTGGGAGGCTAGACGTTTCTCGTAACCCTAGCCGATCGCCGCGTATATCTTGAAACCAAACGATGACGGAGGAAAAGAAGCCAGAATGTACTGACTGGCGTCCATGTGGAATGGACAAAAAAGACCTGAAGATGGTGGTGCATTGAAGCTGGTGTCAATGTGGAATTGACGAAGAACAGAAGATGGTGGTGCATAGAAGCTGGTGGTAATGTGGAATTGACGAAGAACAGAAGTTGGTGGTGCTTGGAAGCAAGCACGTACAGACTAGTGTCCATGTGGGATGGACAAAGACTAGCAGATTGTGGTCCTTAGAAGCCAGTTAGTAAAGACTGGTGTTGGTAGATGAATGACCAAATTTCCGTGAACCGCGAACGCGTTCCGGAAATCGGGTATTTGTTTGCTCCGATTTGTAAACTGCGAACGTGGTCACGTGGGGTCTGACAGACAGACACATACACACACACACACAGACAGACACGGCCGATGTAATACCTCTCACGTGACATACGTCACTCGGAGAGGTAAAAACATATCTAGACCACGAAGCCTATAACTACAAAAAAGGGGACTATTTAAAATTATATTCTACCATAAGGGATGAGAACTGGGCTCCGCTATTGGAATCCAAGGACCTAGACTTCTGTGTTAACTATGTAACAGTGTGTGTACAGAAAGCCATGAAAAGCTTCATCCCCTTAAAATCTATAAATACCGCAAGGAATAGAAATAGCAAATTTCCGCATTGGTATTCTAGAGACCTTGTAAAAATCCTGAAAAACAAGAAATACTTCCATAAAAAACAAAAGAGGACCAAAAACCACGAAGATCTAACAAAATATAAACAGGCCCGAGCAAAATCGAAATTATTGTTATCTCGCGATCGTAAAGCACACTCAATATCTATTTGCGAACAAGTACGTAGGGACTCGAAAAGCTTTTGGACATACGTAAATGGAAAATCCAAACCCAAAATCTTAATTATAACACTAAAGAAAGGCGATCAAATTTTAACCTCATGTAACGACATAGCGGAAGAATTCTCAAAAACGTTTTCCAATATAGCAAAGGATAATGCCGATTTCTTTTTCTTCTCCCCAAAAGAGAAGATAACTAGCCCATTTATAAAATGCACCATATCTGAAACAGATTTACTATCAGCTTTGAAGAAAATGAGAGCAAAAATGTCATCTGGCTACGATGGAATACCGAACTTCATTTTAAAGGGATGTGGCAACCTACTGACACCCTTACTCATGCATATATTTAACCTCTCCTTGGAATTGGGCACTTTTCCCTCAGCTTGGAATGAAGCGCTTGTTGCCCCAGTATTCAAGAAGGGATGTGCAGGTACTGCGAATAATTATAGACCGATATCTCTCTTAAACACCCTAAGCATGATATTTGATTCTATAATGGGAGAGAAACTTTATGGCTGGTTTAAAATTAATTTTCCCGAAAATCAGCACGGATTTATTAAGAGTCGATCTATAGAGACAAACTTACTTAGCACATTGGAATATATTGCCCCAGAGGTTCACAAAAAGGGCCAGGTCGACATGATATACGTAGATTTGTCGAAAGCCTTCGACCGCGTGTCACATAGTCTTTTGGTACAAAAATTGAATTACTATGGCCTTTCCGGTAACATACTAAGCTGGGTAAAAAGCTACCTTAGAGACAGAACAAACCGAATCAAGGTCAACGGGAAGAAAACAAATACAACCTATGACGTCACATGTGGTGTTCCCCAGGGATCGTCACTAGGACCACTTTTCTTTAATATCTACATCGCAGACATCGCAACTAAAATTACCAATTCTAAAATAACGCTATTTGCGGATGACAATAAATTAGGTAAATACATCAACAGCAAGAACGACTGCGTTAGTCTACAGGATGACCTTTACAACCTACAAGATTGGTGTATAGACAACAATATCCCTATAAACGAGGATAAAACTATTGTCGTTTCATACACCCGCAAATTAAACAAGATTCTGTACCAATATGAACTGAACGGAAAAATCCTGAAGCGCGGAAACAACGTGCGAGATTTAGGTGTAATCTTTGACTCAAAACTTCTATTTCACGAACAAATTGATTCAACAACGGCAAAAAGTTTTAGACAGCTCTGCCTTTCCCTAAAAATAGTCAAAAATATTAACTCGAAATATTGCTTTAGACAACTCTATTTATCCCTTGTACGACCTAAATTACTGTTTGGAGCAGTAATCTACAATAGTAGTAGTGCCTCGCAAAAATTAAAAATTGAAAGGATTCAAAGGAAATTCGTACAATTCTACCACATATATTTCTCCAAAGAACGCTTCTACAGCTATAAATCAGTTCTAAATCAACTAAATTTGCAAACAGTGGAAACCATACTTATGAAAATGGACACAATATTCCTAAACAAATTAATAACAATCAAAATTGACTGCAGCGAACTTCTCGGTAAAGTAAACTTTTACGTTCCTAACCAAAGAATTAGGTCTAGAAAACTATTTCAACAAAATATAATTAAAAATACACCGATAAATAGAATGACTGAAAATTTTAATAAACATTTTAGTTGTTTAGATATATTTAAAGAAGGCGTACTAAAGTTGAAAAATTGAAATAATAGATCCAGGAATTTTTTTTCCTTTTTTTATAAAAAAAAATAATAATCCTTTGTTTTAAATTAAATTAAACTAACGTAACATAGGTAAAAGACGAAACAAATTTTGTGAATACAAACTTTGTAAAATCCCGCCAATACAACACATGTATCATTATTTTACACATTAAACTTTATATTTATTATTACTCGCGCTATATTAACTATGAAATGCGTGTAGCGTAACGATTTCATAGGCAATCTTCATTACTCGTCCTATGTAAATCTTGAGGGTTGAAGTTCACAATAACGAGGTTTTTATAAAATAACTAGCTGTTACCCGCGGCGTCGCTCGCGTGTAATAAGAACTTCCATCAAAACGATGCAAACAATGGGTCGATTTTACTGATGACTAGTGTTTTTGTAGCACGCTAAGAACGAAGGGACTCGGCTTTGCCCGTCAGCCCCTAGGGACATCATTTTTTATTACTTTTCATGCGGACATTATTCCATAAAGAAGGGTTTTTAAAATTCAGGCCGCCATTTAAAAAGATGGCCACAAATCGAACCCAAAAGATCATTCAGCTCCTCTATAGGTTAAAGGAAACCAGTGTACTAAATATTTATGAAATCGGGTGAAACGCGCGGACTTTGTTGCATAGAGCAGATTTTTAAAATTTCTGGGCGCCATTTATTAAGATTGCGGCGGATTGGAAAAATCTTTCTTAGTACGAACCTACTAATTATGAGTATCGTTCCTGCAAATTTTCAGCCTTCTAGGCTGGGCGTTGATTATCAGTAAGTCTGTCAGTCAGGACTTTGATTCATATAGATATAGATGGATAGATAGATAGATATAATTAATTTTAATTATTTTCTTAGTCAGGCATTGACTTTAGTTATAGTTGCATCGTTTCAAGAACAGTTGTTCGTAATATCATTAAAAATTTAACTATTATTGAGTTTTCACCGCTAACGTATTGTTTTTGCCCATATTTTCGGAAACTAGGGTATATATAGCGATTAATTCCCGGTAAATGTTAAGAAAGTGCACAGTTGCGAAAGTCTTTGGTGGAGGTCCCACCTTAGGGAGGTTAAACGCCGCGTAAATCTTAACCCTAACGATGACATTGAAGTAGAAGCTAGTACGTACAGTCTGGTGTCCATGTGGTGTGGACAAAGATGAAAAGATGATGGTGTTAGGAGCCAGCAGTTAGTACAGACTGGCGTCTATGTGGGATAGACAAAGGACAAAAGGTGGTTGTGTTAGAAGCGCGATTTTGTAGCGCAGCTCAGAATGCAAAGTAATTGTTATCGTTTCATATAAAAGCCAAAAAATGCAGTTCAATTGTAAATTGCAAAGTTGTAATTATATCTGTGGGGTCGAACACTTCTGAATTTGTATGTTTGGGGTTTTTATATTTATTTTCATTATATTTATGTGCTAATTAAATAGATAACGATGTGACTACTATTAAGGCCCTCGGGCCATCTTGTTACCTGCTATACTCGGTTTCAGTTGGAATTGGCAGTGACTGCTTTCTGTCCTATTTTACATTTTGTTTTGATAAGCCTTAGTTTTTTCCTTTCTGCCAAATCTGAGTATAATAATCGAACCTTTTTTATTAGTTTAATCCCTTTATTTTCCACTTCACCCTCCCTTTAATGAACGTCTGATTTGTTTCAAAGTATTGCGCCACAAGACCAATCATATATATATGCATAAAGTGCCGTAACATCTAACAAGCATTATTACGACAAAGACTCGATACTCGATTATTAATTATCGCCACTCTAATCAAAATTGCCATATTTTGAATAAAGGCTCATCCCAATTGAATTTGGTATAAACTTTTTAAATATGAATCGACCCCAAGGAATCCGAAAATCGCATTTATAACCACGATAATCCAATATTTTAAAAAATGCTAATTTCGACACTTCCGGTTTCCGGTATAAGTATGCAATATGCAAAGGACGACTGTGAAACGTATAAAATACGAAAGAGCAATGCAAAACTATTATAACGCACTTCATTTCATAATGAATAGGCTTTGAAATATAGTAAAATATGAACGAAAACCGCAACGCGCAAAGCTTTTTTAACAGACTACCTAGCGCTGATGCGACCCTCCGACTCCTCTTTTCGCACTGGTCTATTCAGGTAAAGCAGTGGGAACCGAGGGGCAGTTGACTTTTTTCATTAAGTATTCACCCTCTTCAGATTAAATCAGATTATAAAGATTATCCATATCTTCCACTGCGAAATGAATAAATCATGATTAAATGATTAGATTCGTTAAATGAACCCAGGAGCCAAATGAACTGCCCCTCGATGGATAGCATGTGTGGTGGACGTTCCCCCCCCCACTGCAAAAATAACTTTATGGATGTCCCCCATCATAAACACAATGAAGATAACCACAGGGTTTGACGCCCGGCGTTGATTTCCATGTCTATTATTAGGGGACGTTCAAAACAACGTTTACAAATTCCGACTAATTTGTTTTGGTTGTAAATGCAAAAAAAAAAAAGTTTCAGCCATTGTTCTGAAGATTGTTTCAAAGAGACGACATTAGTTTATATGCACGCATTTATTAAAACAAGTTGGGAAACCAAAATAAACCTCTCCGAGCCGAGACGAATTTACTTTCTAAACACAGGTCCACCATCCAATGAGAAAAACCAGAAATACATTGTTCAAATTGGCGAAATATTGCCAAGGTCTTTAGCAAAGGCTAAAGCGTTTAACAATTTCCTTTGTATCCTCAATAATTCTAATGAGGACCTAAAATGTATCACTGAAGGGTGTATTTAACTTTCCGCTCACTCTAAACCGTTAGCACCTCCTATAAGAGGAGGCGAAACAAGGTTTAAATCTAGGGTATCTTATTTCACAGACCCAATCGTTTCAACACTTGTGGATAGATATAGAAATAACATCCATATTATCTAATGAATGTACAAAATGCGTTTACACTATAAATAAATGTAGTAAAGCTGAATTAAAAATTAAACACCAAATTTGAAATGTTAATATCAAAAGATGTTCTTGGAATATTAAGATGAAACAGAGCTTTATAGCTACAAAACTACTAAAAGAATCGTAATGCCGAAAAATATTTAAAATATTTCCATTTAATATTCTGCAAAAAGGAAATGTTATAGTTTTGTAAGAGATCTTATCATCCTACTCGCTTTATATTAACTTTGATATGCGTGTAGTCTTTCGATTCGGATGCAATCTTCATTACTCGTTCTATATAAACTCTCACTTGTGTCATTACATAGAAATAAGTTTATCTTAAATAATTAATTAAATATAAATGATATTAATTATTTTAATCGCCAGTAAATAACTTTAAAAATAGTTAAATCGTTTAAAATAAAGTTGTTCCTATTATCTTTCGAAACTTTGCTAATATTGACGTTTAAAGTGAAGGGTACCCCTCTTGCCCGCTTTTGCCAAATTTTGGGGTATATATACGATTCGTTTCCATTATAATAATAGATAAAAACGCATTCGCGTGAACCGATGGTGGAAGCCCTGCCATTGGAAGGCTAGACGTTTCTCGTAACCCTAGCCGATCGCCGCGTATATCTTAAAACCAAACGATAACGATGGAGAAGAAGCCGGAGTGGACAAAGACCTGAAGATGGTGGTGCATAGAAGCTGGTGTCAATGTGGGATTGACGAAGAACAGAAGGTGGTAGTGCTTAGAAGCTGGTGTCAATGTGGGATTGACGAAGAACAGAAGATGGTAGTGCTTAGAAGCTGGTGTCAATGTGGGATTGACGAAGAACAGAAGATGGTGGTGCTTAGAAGCTGGTGTCAATTTGGGATTGACGAAGAACAGAAGATGGTGGTGCTTACGAGCCAGCAACTACAGGCTAGTGTCCATGTGGGATGGACAAAGACTAGCAGATTGTGGTCCTTAGAAGCCAGTTAGTAAAGACTGGTGTTGGTAGAGGAATGGCCAAATTTCCGTGAACCGCGAACGCGTTCCGGAAATCGGTTATTTGTTTGCTCCGATTTGTAAACTGCGAACGCGGTCACGTGGGGTCTGACAGACAGACAGACAGACAGACACGTCCAGTGTAATACCTCTCCGTGACGTCATCGTCACTCGGAGAGGTAATAATATATTCCAAATCCAAGTTTAACCGTTTATTTTAACTACATTTACAATGAGCAAACATACAAAAGTAGAATCAAAAGGAATATGATATCGTTACTATTCCACGCCACACCTTAGAGTGACATAAACATTTCTATTAATTTCGTATTTATTTAATAATCGGTGGTGTATTTCATTGCCTGCTTTGAACAAATTCCAATCACCTGTGAATTCAAGCTCGTACGAATGAAGGGTTTCATTGAAACCTTTAACTTGATTTAGCTTTCCACATATATATAGCTCATTTCCATACCAAATGAGATACTTAATATCAGTGAATGTTTTAACCACTTTGTTTTCTACATTTGTTATTAAAAGAGAATTTATAGAATATATCACTCTATCTAAGGTTGCAAACGTGATCACGAAAAAGTGAGGTGTATTTGGAAACTTTTCGGTTAATAATTGTTTCACATTTTGTGAGAATGAATTCAGTGTTGTATTCTTCATACTACTTGTGTTTCTTAACCCAGTAATGTCATTCTTAAGGCCTGTCCAGACTGACACATTTTGCGAGTTCGCATCTTCGCTTTGCTTGTTTGCAAGATCGCTCTACTGTCCACATTGGGTTTTCGCTACTTCGCGTCCTCACCTCGCGAAGATACAAATTTCTTGCGACTAGGCCAAGAATTTCGCGCCTTCGTGAGAAAAGCACCAATCACAGGCGAGAGGAAGGCTGGGGCGATTAGTTTCGTTTTACTCTTTGGACAACGTCGATGGAGAAGGGCTGATGGCGCAATGATTGCTCAAACTTTATTGGCTCTCAGAATTGGAAAAGCTAAATTTTTGCGTGTATCAGAACAGAAGTGCAAATGTTTTACGTGTTCTGTTGCGAAGATGCGAATAGACGAAGGTGCGAACACGCGAGCGCGAGTTCAATGTGGACAAAGATTTAGACAAAAAATTGTAGCACTGAAACATTTGACATCTAACCGCCATGGTTTTAGTCACGTTTTTGTAGTTTTTGCAGGCTAAGGCAAGATTTTGAAAATGTAAGTGTTTTGCTTCAAAACGCATGCATGATATTACGCTCATGGGACCAAATTTTCTAATAAAATATGGATAATGTAGTAAGTAGTGAAGTTTTGGAAAGATGGAATCCATTCCAAAGGTTTCCACTACCATTTTCAAAAACAATTCTTTTAAGTCCTGAAGTTTTTCAACGGTTTCTGACAAAATTTCTTCAGAAAACAAAATATCGCAAATTTTACGAAACATTAAATAAATTTTCCATATAATTTTGCCTCGATCATTCATCTTTAACATATCGTGAAATATAAGTGGGAACAGCCTAAATAAGCAAAACATTTCGCTTGCAGATCCTTTAATGTTTCCTGAACCAATAATTGCGTTCCTTATTTGTAATTGGGGTTTGTTTCATTCTGTGTTTCCATATGGGAACGTTTTTATCAATTTATTGTTTTCTTCTAATGATACCCTTTCTTCTGACATCATGTGGGAGAGAATTGTTTTAATTATAAATGGCATAACACCTTCTAAAACGTCGTGCATAAGATCGGGAGGCATCTGTTGCGTTAAATCAAAATATTCTAGTTCCATTAAAGGACTTTCATTTCTAACTCCATAGACTAAGCCTTCACCGTTTCCCTTGTTAGCGTAATTTAAATGGTATTTGTGCATTTCTAAATTTCTTAACACGAGGTCATTATGCACCAAAGCAACGGAAATATCATTTTTGTCTGTCATGCAAAACCTACAAAAACGTCCAGAATTGAAATTCTTTTGAAACCCGGCTATCATATGTTGACCTAAGCTATCACCTGTTATTATTGAAACGTATCCTTTAATATTACAATCTAACGAATTTAAATAAACGCCTTGATTTGCCAGGATTTCTAAATCAAATAAGAGAGGCTGCAAAACTTCATTCAATCCAAACGTTTCCATATCCTTACTTTTAGCAAGGAAAACTAGATGAATGTCTTCTAATTTAGATCGATATTTATTTTTTCGATTTAATAGGGTAAAATAACAGGCCAACCTTTTATGTTCACCCCGTTTTGATCCCAGGGGATTAACAACTTCAAATTCGTCAAAATATAGCTGCAGATAAAGTATTCGATTTGAATTATCGTCCTCTTTAGCGCAACATTCTTTAAAAAAGTCACCATAAAAAAATGAGACTTAGTGTCTGCTGAACATTTGCGATTTTCTTCATAATCAAATTCTGATTCGTTTGCATACAATTTCTGTAAAACTCGTAAAATTGGCACGTAGTGGAAGCATCGTTTTTTAACTTCACCAAATTGTAGAAATGGAATTTCAATTTGTTCAATTAACCCTAGTTCTTGTTTACAAATATTTTTCAATATGTATGTGGAGTCGAGAGCGCTAAACATAACATAAGTTTCTCTATCTGTTCAAATGTTTTCACTTCACACATTTCGCGGCCATGTTCTTCCCACGTTTTAAAAATACTCTCTGCCTGAGATTTTAACAAGTTTGAACAGATATTCAATAAATCATTTGTCATTTCTTGAATGACCGAGTGTGCTAGTCTGTGTTGCTCACAGTATTTTAGCAAAATACGTAAAATGGAGTGTTTAAGATTAAATGTGTCTTTTTGACGATTTTGTGCACAATTTTCGTTTGTTTCTGAGTCAGAATCCTGAGCAAAATTTGTAAGATCCTCATTAACTTCTTCTTGAACAGCTATATCATCTTCTCTTTCGTCGTTTTCCGCTAGAGCCAAGGGGTGCTCCTTTAGGAGATGTCGGCGGTAACAAACTATTTTTTTATAAGTTCTTGGGCAGCCATCGATGTTACAAATCATGGAAAAGTTCGGCTCGTTTTCGTGGCAATGTTGAATATGTTTTAAAAGCAACGTAGGCTTTTTGGAAAAAAATGTACATTTGCAGCAACTATACAACTTTAAAGCGGCCATAATTACGCATGAACAAGTTAAAATGGTAAACATTTACAAAATTGTCCTCTGTAATTAAGCATTAGCTCTCGAATAGACGATATTGTTTTATATTGAACTAAGAAAGGAATTTGAACCACCATAAGCTTATCAATCGAGGAATGATAGACTCGCTTCTAGCCTTCTGCCGTTTTGTGGGCGAGAAAAAACTGTGGAGAGCTAGAGGGATGGTAATGGGGGTCATCATTGTTGGAAGCGCGTGGACATTTTATTTTTTGGGCGTATTTGGTTTTACTATATTTACAACACTTTTTCATGAAATTTAATTTAAACTTGTAGAGGTAAATAGGGCACTTCTTTATTCCTACTGGTAGGCGAATTCTTTTTTAATTTGGTGATTGATAGAGTTTTGACGACAGTGTGAGAACTCCGGGTTATAGGCGCGTAAAAAACGAGGTATTAAAAAATAATCATAAAGAAGGCTTCAAGCTGATTTCTTAGGGGTCCTCCTGAATTTACATTCGACAGTCGAACTTAAAGAACTGAAACTTATTTCTCGAGAAAACGTTGCAAGCGTCGCGCACCGCGAGATAAATTAAACACTCTTTTTCATCGGCCTAAGCGAGCGTAAGATTCTCAGAATTGCCTCATATCTATGAACTTTCGAACCGGACGTTTTGAAAATTTAAAAGAGGTTAAATAGTCGTTAAAAGGTTACGCGAGTGCACGTTTGGTATGAGTTCAAACGTTAAACAAACGAAAGTGTTGCTGTGTAAGCGAGAAAACAAAAAAAAAGTTGTCCTTAGTAGTATAGAGCCGCACTTCCTACCTCCGTAGGTGTAGAATGTAGGTGTAGAGTGTAGGTGTAGAATTTCAAGGTCACCCTCTGCCACGCCCACCTGGGAAACTCGCGCGCGCCCCCTGGAAAACTCGCGGGAAAACTCGCGCCCGCCCCCTGGCGCGCCCCCTCGCGGTAAAACTCGCGCGCGCCCCCTGGCGGCTGCGCCCCCTCGCGGGAAAACTCGCGCGCCCCCTCGCGGGAAAACATTGCGCGGGAATCTGGCAGTCCTGTCTACAACTGTCTCTGTGACGTCATTGGCGGGAAAATCTACAACTGTATTTGTGACGTCATTGATAAGAGACGAGAATTTATTAAACGTACATGGCCAAGGGTTAATGATAGGCTGAAAGTTGCGCAATCCATTGTAATATTTAGTTTGACTCAAAATTTTAACCTTTTTTCAAGGAGTTTATTTTGATTATGGTATTGTTTTTAATGGTAATTAAAAGTCAGTCTCTTCTACAACTGTGACGTCATAGATAAGAGACGATAAAAACTTTAAACGTACATTGCCAAGGCTTAAATCTTCTACAATTGTAGCTGTGACGTCATTGATAAGAGACGAGAATGGAATCTTTAAACGTGCATTGCCAAGGCTTAAATCTTCTACAATTGTAACTGTGACGTCATTGATAAGAGATGATACGGGTGTAGAGTTACGCTTACAAAAGGAACAAAGATTTGTCAGCCCAAACGGAATCAAATACCAGTACTTAGTTTCAAAATACAATCACAGAAAAGTAAGCGTGTGTAAATACTCACCTTTTAAATCTGGCATATTCAAAGCAATTCACGTCTAATTTTCTATTAGAATGGTACTAAAGCCAAGGTGGAGGCCGAGGCTACCCCGTTTACAGGTCAACACCAAATGCCAGGACTCGTCCTAACGTGTCTAAACCTAACCGCTTAGATCCATTAACGGCTGAAGAAAGTCGCAGAGACCCTTGTAAATCTTTGATAGATAAACTACAGTCAGTCAGAGTTGCGGGTGAAAACTATAGCCATAAAGTGCCGTACCCCAACAACTTATTACGTAAGATGGTGAGAAGAAATTCCCCCCACAGAATTTGTATAAGTCTTAGACGTCGATATGATGCCCAAATATAAGAGACGAGAATGGAATCTTTAAACGTGCATTGCCAAGGCTTAAATCTTCTACAATTGTAACTGTGACGTCATTGATAAGAGATGATACGGGTGTAGAGTTACGCTTACAAAAGGAACAAAGATTTGTCAGCCCAAACGGAATCAAATACCAGTACTTAGTTTCAAAATACAATCACAGAAAAGTAAGCGTGTG
Source organism: Phalangium opilio (assembly GCA_019434445.1). NCBI lineage: Eukaryota > Metazoa > Arthropoda > Arachnida > Opiliones > Phalangiidae > Phalangium > Phalangium opilio. The sequence continues at coordinate 76,861 of JAEQBA010001295.1, forward strand.
TAAATACTCACCTTTTAAATCTGGCATATTCAAAGCAAATCACGTCTAATTTTCTATTAGAATGGTACTAAAGCCAAGGTGGAGGCCGAGGCTACCCCGTTTACAGGTCAACACCAAATGCCAGGACTCGTCCTAACGTGTCTAAACCTAACCGCTTAGATCCATTAACGGCTGAAGAAAGTCGCAGAGACCCTTGTAAATCTTTGATAGATAAACTACAGTCAGTCAGAGTTGCGGGTGAAAACTATAGCCATAAAGTGCCGTACCCCAACAACTTATTACGTAAGATGGTGAGAAGAAATTCCCCCCACAGAATTTGTATAAGTCTTAGACGTCGATATGATGCCCAAATATAACCTCCACGAAATGTTCCTGGAGTATGCCTGAGAAAATAGACTCCTTCAAAACTAAGTTAATCTATACTTGATATTCAAGTAATCTCATCTGTATAAATGTTGATTTAAATATAAAATGTACAAACAACAGCTTCAAAACTAAGTTAATCAATACTTGATATTCAAGTAATCTCAATGTTATTTGTATATGATCTGTATACTTTCTCATTTAAATAAAAAAATGTACAAACAACAAACCTACAATCGTAAATTCATACGCAAAGATAAATTATCACTATGCAGCCAAAGGTAGAAAAACTAGTTGGTTTATATTGAACTAACATTGGGAGAAAAATGTTCAAAAATGGTACACCTACTGTTTCCGTTTTGTCGTGACAGATGTTCGTGGAATGGTTAGTTGATTCAAACGAAAAATATCGTTATAATATTGGATTGCTATTGGGAATGTACAGTTATTATATGTGAAAAACTAAGCAACATTTTATTATTAGTTTTAATTTTTTACACAAAGATGATTTTCTCTCATCAGGTAAAGTTTGTCGCATTTGAAGCAACGGTTTTTCGTGTCGCATTTGGTGTTTTTTAAATGCCAAAAAAAACAAATTTTACAGTGTACGGTCGTGGTGCCTCTCGCTTTTATAACGGATTTAGCCGTAAACCGACAAGTTGTGCCTTCTTCGGAACATTCGGCGTTACGAGCGTCCTTCGCTGACGAATACTAAACACACTCTATCCGGACTCAAAGGTTGAAATTTTTCTTCTATCGGGTGTATGTGATTATTTTTTGTTACAAAAACAGTGTGATGTCTTAAAGGACAATCGAGATCTCCATCGCAATAAAACGTTTGTCCGGCGTGATCTGGAAACTCAATAAGGCTTCCGCCGCATTGATAACATCCAGTCGGATAAGGTTTCATTTTATCAGTAGACATATTATCAAGAACTAGAACTAAACGATTTTTTCGACTAATGCGTTAGCAAAAACTACATTGGTTATTCAGTAGATATACTTTTCGTCACGGGGGGGGAAGAATCATATTATATTAATAAATCCACGGTACTATAGTCATCAACCGAATACACCCTCAAGTAACATTGGCTCGCTCGTTAACGTATCTGCCTTTAAACTCGTTGTTCACGAGTTCGAATCCCCTTAGCGAGAGTCCTTAACAAGCGAACCAAGGTTACTTTTGTAAAGGATATATATTTTTATCTCTTATAACAGTTGCTTTTATAAAGCGAAAACAAGGTTGGTTGACGTCAAAGATAATTGGAAATATATTTTTATATCTTATAACAGTTGCTTTTATAAAGCAAAGACAAGGTTGACGTCAAAGATAATTGGAAATATATTTTTATATCTTATAACAAACAGTTGCTTTTATAAAGCAAAGACAAGGTTGACGTCAAAGATAACTCGAAATATACGTATAGAAAATATATTTTGCTCTCTTATAACTAACAGTTAGAGTATTTGGTTAATTTTTACACCATCAGGGACGAATCAAAAGCGTTCTCCGAAACTGACAATACATCGGACACCCCTTCCTAACCTATCTGCTGTAGTGAGGATTGTAGAATGAATTCACCCATTACTTTAGAAGCCGTCGTTAGACGAAACAACTTAAGACGAATTGAAAAATTTGGTGCTATCGGATGGGATAAAGATTACGGAAAATCCGAAAGGACTACAGATCCCGAAACGGGGTATTTACTAATAAACCCCACACCGAATGAAGTCTATAATATAACCGATGGTGAAGGTTATATATGGCAATACGTTAATGGTCCTAATATAAATTTTGGATTGAAACACTTGGCAATGTACAGATTACTAACTTCTACAGTGCAATTACCCCCAGGGTCATTAATTAACATGTTTGTTAGACAGTTTCCATGTATCATAAATAACAAGGTTCATCAATTCAAATTGAAAGAATTCACTGGGGATAGTATCCACGAATTTAACGTACACCTGACACCGAACAAAATGTATGGAACCTCAAATATTTGTCAGTTAGGTAGTTGCCATCCTCGCAATGAGGAGGGATGTAAATTTCGTACATTTTATTATGGAGGATACGAATTTCATTGTCCAAACCAATACTTAAGAGTTCTTAACTTAGCTCTTCATATGTGTATGTTTATGGTATATAAAACTAACAAAACCATAAGGAAAAATTATAGTGATGAAAACGACACAGCTACGCATTATATATTCAAGGCCATGCAGATTTGCAGGTTAGCCGAGTGTTTGTGTGATAACACTAACAGTTTAATGTTTCATGAAGTTCATTATCACATGAGATCCAATGACGCGAATAATTATTTCGCGAATAAGTATTTCGCAGACTTTCTTTAATATAAGCCTATTTTCAAACTTATCTTTTACCATTTAAACAACTGTCTATCTGAACGAGGTTTATTTATGGTTCGTACAAACCTGGGAAAACTAAGGACAAATAAATAAAATTAATTCAAAGTAATAATGTATTTTTTCTAGTGTAACCATGTTTTACTGTAGTTTAGTGTGTTTTGTTTTAATTTAAGTGAATTTTAGACTGTTTTATTGCAGTTTTATAGCAATTTAAATGTTTTATGTGCTTTAGTGTGTTTTATAGTGGTATAGTGTAGTTTTAGAGTGTTTATTGTGTTTTACTGTATTTTATTGTAGTTTTATTGTACTTTTAGTGTATTTTATTGTACTTTTAGAGTGTTTTATTGTAGTTTTAGAGTGTTTTATGTATTTTAGAGTGTTTATTGTGTTTTACTGTGTCATTAATAGTTTTGTTTTATGTACTTTTAGTATATTTTATTGCAATTTAAATGGTTTATTGTGTTTTTAGTGTATTTTATTCGTTTATAAAATACTATAGTTGTTGGTTATAGACTTCGTTCCATAAAATACTATCAAACTAGCTAGGACCCAAGGATTCGTTATACCTGAAGGTGAATAATATAGCGCCTATACCGTGTTATATTTTGCTTCGTTATAATTAACAGGTGTTTTAATAAAGCGAAAACAAGGTTGACGTCAAAGGTAATTCGAAATATACGTATGACGTCAAGGTTATAATATATTTTCCTCCGTTATAACTAGCAGCTGTTTTTGTAAAACGGAAACAAGATTTTTTTACATCTATGTTAGTTCAAAATGTACTTATTTTAACGTGATACGTAGACCGCTTTAGATCTAGTATATAACCCAGCAAGTCGCGGCGTACAATCACTTGAGGCAATATCTCTCGACCATAAACTAAATTCTCTCGATGCCTTTAGACATGGTAAGATTTTTTTTTCCACGTTTTTAAAAACTGCATGTCCAAATGTATCATTATTGTCTTTAGACGGTAAATCAAACGTGGGAAACTATCGAAATTAAATTTAACGAGAGCGACAATATCGGTGTAAAATTAGTTAAATTAAACAATAAATTATATGTAGATATTAGAAGATACGCTTTTAAAAAACCCCTTATATATGGAATATGTATTTCGATAGACGTGATAGAAGAAGTTAAAAAAAATTTAAGCAAACCATGCGGTATCATAAAACAGACCCTATGTTTCCCGGGAATGTTGGAACTGGAAAATTTTAAAGATACGGGCTATTTATTAACAAAATATAGGGGGAAATGCGCGAAAAAAAATTAAATTTAAAGTTTGATGAAATACCAGAGGTTGTCAGTCTTATAGACAAAGTTTTAAAGAAAATACCTGTAACTGTATAAGAAATTTGAAAATGTACGCAATAAAGAATTTTTAAAACGTATTTTTAGAAAAATTAATACTTTTTTTTATTTTAGAACTTGTAGTGTATATTATTTTAGATATTTTAGTTTGTTTCCTAGGTCTACGTCAAGAGTTTTATTTCGAGTCGCGCCTAAGATCAAATAGAAAACATGTCATCATCCGAAGAAGAGCCTTTGGATCTTTCCTATTTCAATCCTAAAAGGTTTTACGAATTATCAAAAGTTAACCAAACTGTCTCTCGAAAGTTCAACTGTTTAGCCTCTGAATATAAAATTATTTTTAAAGACCTTCATATGCTCAAATTGACAGAAGTATATGAACAATTGAAAAAAATCTTTCAATCCATTATAGAGACAATTTTAGAATCTTCTTCAGGTTACAATAGCGTTAGATTTTGTGTTAGGTCTGACTTACTGGAAAATGCTATAAATTTAAATTTTATGGCCCTAAATGAGTTAACGGCGGAAAGATTAATGACTGCCATTAGTCAAGTAAGTCAAAGCCGAAGAGATTTTTTCTCGAGGGTGATGTCAGGCTCGATGCTATATTTTTAAACGTTAATGTACCAATATCAGGTCGTCGATCTGTTAAAAATAGATCGATGATAGCTCTCGACAAATATATTCAGAAAGGAAGGACATTTTTACCCATAATAAACGATGACGAACTATGCGTATCAAGAGCAATCGTTTGCGGGACGATGGTTGCTGATTTAACATATTTAAAGAAACAAAAGCTTAGTACTTTGACTTTTGATTTTAATCGTTATAGACGTATACAACTAGGTCATAGACCTTTGCAAAAAGAAGAAGCGTTAAAGCTTCATGCCAAGGCTAATGTGCCTATTGGTCCCGTTAGTTTAGACAAAATTGCAATGTTTCAAAAAGTATTGCAACCCGAGTATCAAATAGTTATTTTCAGTGCTAATGATAATTTCAAAAAGGTTTATCAAGGTGAAATGTTTTCGGAGAAAAAAATTTTTTATTACAAATAGATCAACACATGCACGTCATTAAAAGTTTAGCCAGTATGTTTGGGGCCATGTCGTATTGCAATACGTGTTTAACAACGTTTACTAATTCAAAGAACGCAAAAAAACACAAATGTTTTAATCAAAAAACCAAATGTTGGCGTTGTTACTCTGAGACCTTTCACGAAGACCCTCAGCTTGAAATATCTCGCTGCCAAAACTGTAATAGATACTTTAAAGGGCCTGAATGTTTCCAATTTCACATAGAAAATGGCACTTGTTTAAAAATTAAACGGTGCTTAAAATGTTGCAAAGAAATTCGCGATGACAAACATAAATGTCTTACAACTTGTTCTAGATGTAAAATTGAGCACCCTCCCAAAATGTGTTACGTTCAACCCCTTGATGATACTTTTAAAGAAACTAGATTTGTTATTTGACTGTGTGAAACTATTGATATGAACTCTAAACATACCCCAGTTCTATTAGTTTCGGCCATGCAAATTAATGATACCGAATACGATTATCAAATTTTTAGAGGTTTTGATTGTGTTGATAAGTTTATGAAATATCTGACCCAAACAGAAGATGAGACATCTTATACAAGGAACAATAAACGAATAAAAATAAGTAAACCTAAATTTGAAAATTTGACTATAGTGGCCCACAACTTTAAAGGTTTTGATTCGTATTTTATATTAAATTGGTTAATTAATAACCATGTAAAACCAGACGTCATATTCGACGGCTCTAAAATTCTAGCTCTCTTTATTAAAAGTCAAAATTTTAGGTTTATTTGTAGTTATTCCTTCGTGGCCCTTCCTCTGAGAGCTTTTACAGAAACCTTTCAATTGGGTAGTTACAAAAAACAGTTTTTTCCTTATATTTTCTTAAAAGAGGACACTTTAAACTATGAAGGTCCGTTACCTGAAAAGACCGCGTTTCAACCTGAATTTATGAATGAAAAGGACCGACAAGCCTTTGATTTATGGTACAGTGAAAAAGGTAAAAAATCCACGTACAAAATAATGACCGAATTAGAGGAATACGCTGTACAAGATGTAGTAGTTTTACAAAAAGGAATTACAAAATTTAGAGAACTTTACAAAAAAGCATCGGGTCTAGATCCTCTTAATTGCGGAGCTATTACAATATCGGGGGCCTGTACTAACGTGTTTTTACACAAATATTTAGAAAAAAATACATTGGGTGTGGTACCTAGTCCGGGTTATCGCGGGTCATACAACCAAAGTAGTAAAGCTATCAAGTGGTTGGCTTGGGTTAGTAAAGAAATGAAGGTAGAAATACAGACAGCCCTATCTCCTGAAGGAGAAAAAAGAATTGGACCTTATTTAGTTGACGGTTACTCAAAGGATCCTGAAATTATCCTAGAGTTCAATGGTTGCGCGTATCACGGTTGTCCGAAATGTTTAAAAGGTAGTGAATGGAACAGTTTAGTAAATGATACAAATAAAAACTGTTACGAAAAGGGCCTGGATAGAATAGAATTTATAAAAAAGTTACACCCCAATGCAAAGTATATAATAATGTGGGAATGCGAGTTTGAAAAGTTGTTAAAGACAAATGCGCTTGTAGTACCTTTTGCGAGACTGTAGAGGTACCTCCGCCAATATTAGCCAGGTCGGCTTTATACGGTGGAAGGACAGAAGTCTTCAAATTATATCATAAACCGGATGAAGCAAAAAACGAAAAAATTTATTATTACGACCTCATGTCACTCTATCCCGCTGTCAATAAATACGGAATCTACCCAAAAGGACATCCCAAAATTTTAAATAGTAACTTTAACTATGAAAAAAATGCCTATTTTGGTATAATATCGTGTGAACTCTTGCCCCCGACTGACCTATATATCCCAGTTTTACCATATAGGTTTAATGGAAAATTGTTTTTCCCCTGTGTAAGTCATGTGCCCTTGAATCAAATAATGAAGCGTGTCAACATTCTGACAAGGAACGAATTATTTCGGGTATTTGGCCTCGCCTGAAATTTACAAAGCCGTAGAAATGGGTTATAAAATTATAAAAATATACGAAGTACATCATTTCGACGAGACATTTCAGTATGAAAAACATGTTAACGATGGACTATTTGGCGGTTATGTTAACAATTTTTTGAAGATAAAACAAGCTAATCCGGCTATCCGTCTTCAGTTAAAACTGACGAGCAAAAACAAAAAATATATTGAATCGATTTATGAATCTGAAGGTATATTAGTGTCGAGATGGAAGAAGTAGTCATAACCCCGCGCTGAGAGCTATTTCAAAGATTTGTCTCAACAGTCTTTGGGGTCGTTTTGGTATGAATACAAACAAAACCAAAACACTAATTGTTAACGAGTGCACAGAACTTGTACGTATCTTATCTGATGACACAAAGGAATTGGTAGATTTAAGACCAATTAATGAAGAAATGTGCTTATTATCGTACAAAAACAAAGATGATTTGCACCAACATATTTCAAAGGAAATCCGTATGTGGCTTGTTTCGTTTCGTGTTACGGAAGATTAACCTTATTCGAGACCTTGCATAAATTGGGTAAAAGAGATTATACACAGATACGGATAGCGTTTTATTTGTGGCGGGGGAAAACGATTTTAAACCCCCCACGGGTAACAATTTAGGATGTTGGGTTAACGAACTAGGGGACGCTACAATTACAGAGTTTGTTTCAAATGGGCCCAAGAGTTACGGTTACAGAACTACGGACGGTCAATCTGTCGTGAAGGTTAAAGGAATTTGCCTTAATCGTGTTAACGAGAAAATTATAAACTTTGAAGCTATAGTGGACTCTATAAAAAATAAATCCAAACGTCTAAAAGTGGACGTTCCTTTCAACGTCATTCGAAATAAAACGTCGGCCACTCTTTTAAGTCGAAAACTAGAAAAAAGCTTTGGATTTACGTTTAACAAACGTGCAATTAAAGGTTGGGACACTTTGCCATTTGGTTTTAAAGCGGACCCATGAAAAGTACTGGGTTTTAGAACTTTGTGTAAAAGAAAAAATTAGTATTTTATCTTGTGTAAATAACAAATCAAATAATCATAAAATTAATAATGTATAGTCTAAAATTAACAAAATAGATCAATGTAAAAAAATAATATAGGTAAATAAGATAACAGCTTAAAAAACCTCTGCTGTTCTAAGATAAAAAACGGACACGTGACCTATGGGGTCTCGCGTCTCTTGTTAGTGAGTCTCTCAAAAAATCACTCTCGAAATTACCTCCAACGCGAGAAGTTCATTTAATTTTAACCTTGCTAAAATAAACTATTTCTTGCAAATAAAGTCTCAAAGTTTATTCATTTACAAAATAACCAACAAAAGTATATTAAGACTAGTTAATTTTTCAGTCGGTTAATTAGTTCTTTTAGATAATATTAGTTCTCCCAATAACCTAAACACCAACAAGGAGCTATTCGCAACAACTTTACCTGATGAGAGAAAAGCATCTTTGTGTAAAAAACCAAAAATTGTTGGTTAGTTTTTCACATATAATAACTGTACATGTAATACCGTTGGAAGATCGATATAACATGGAACTATATAATAACATGAGGTTTAAACATCGGATTAAAGAAACTGAAAAACTTTTAAAACCAATTTTCGATAGTTTCCTAAATTGCCCGAAATAAAGAAATTTGATTTCCAATTGGGTCTAAGAATTTAATAATTAAATATTTTTTAGGAAATTTTAGAAAAATTAAGTAATAAGATAATAAGAACCGAAAATGAGAAATTGTACGAAAAACACCCGTCATGGAGAAATTTACAGATAGCGCGGGTCAGGCCGATGTTGCGTGAAGGTGTACAGGAGCAACAGGACCCAATTGAGGAAATACCCTTCGTTTTGCGTTTGAACGAGCAACAACGTCAATGGATAAGATCACAACATAGAAGTCAGGGGTTGCCCTTACCACTTGAAGCGGCCTCTACATCCACAACTCCTAACTCTAATAATCATCCTAGTAGCACTTCAAACCTTAACCGTAACCCACCACAATAAAATACACTAAGGTGCAATAAAACATTTATTTTCTGTTTTCTTTACAATTGAGAAGAGATTGTCATTAAGAATTTGTTTTCATAGTAGATGGTGTCAACATCCCACGCAACTTCTTCACGATAATCGCGCGTACAAGCGTATACCGTTGAAAAACCTCCACAAACCAGGTCTTTTGATATATACTCTAAAGACATTCCTACTGAATGCTCATATGATTAATAACTTCAATCTCGTTGTTAATTGCTTTAAACTTGAAGACTCTATTTCAATCACTTGGCACAGCTAAATAGTTTGTTCTTTATGTTAAAATCAATTAAAAATAATTTACTTTCTACACCCTGAATATCTAAATAGTGGAATGTGTGCTCTATCCATTTTTAAATAAACAAACTATGAATTCAATTTCAATAGGGAATAACAAAATAGGTTCTAGTACCTTGATTGGAACGTTGGTAATAAATATAAACATACGACAGGAGGAAAATGCCTGAAAAACTAGTTATTTCAAAAGGTATGACAATCTAACAGCTCAAATTAAAGTCGAGTCCTTTCAGATTTCGATGCCGATTTAGCTGGAAAAAACAAATCCCTTAAACATTTATATGTTGGAAGAAATTTTGCTACTATTAAACCATTGCAAGTACGACATCTTTACCAAAATAGTCTGGTTTAGTATAGGTAATTGCTTTCAAACCACTACTAACCTATCGGTGATTTATTTTGAATCAGTGATAACTTCGTTATAACTTGGAGGTAGGTTAGGTTTAGACACGTTAGGACGAGTCCTGGCATTTGGTGTTGACCTGTAAACGGGGTAGCCTCGGCCTCCACCTTGGCTTTAGTACCATTCTAATAGAAAATTAGACGTGAATTGCTTTGAATACGCCAGATTTGAAAGGAGAGTATTTACACACGCTTACTTTTCTGTGATTGTATTTTGAAACTAAGTACTGGTATTTGATTCCGTTTGGGCTGACAAATCTTTGTTCCTTTTGTAAGCGTAACTCTACACCCGTATCATCTCTTATCAATGACGTCACAGTTACAATTGTAGAAGATTTAACCCTTGGCAATGCACGTTAAAGATCCATTCTCGTCTCTTATCAATGACGTCACAGCTACAATTGTAGAAGATTTAAGCCTTGGCAATGTACGTTTAAAGTTTTTATCGTCTCTTATCTATGACGTCACAGTTGTAGAAGAGACTGACTTTTAATTACCATTAAAAACAATACCATAATCAAAATAAACTCCTTGAAAAAAGGTTAAAATTTTGAGTCAAACTAAATATTACAATGGATTGCGCAACTTTCAGCCTATCATTAACCCTTGCCATGTACGTTTAATAAATTCTCGTCTCTTATCAATGACGTCACAAATACAGTTGTAGATTTTCCCGCCAATGACGTCACAGAGACAGTTGTAGACAGGACTGCCAGATTCCCGCGCAATGTTTTCCCGCGAGGGGGGCGCGCGAGTTTTCCCGCGAGGGGGCGCGCGCGAGTTTTCCAGGGGGCGCGCGCGAGTTTTCCCGCGAGTTTTCCAGGGGGCGCGCGCGAGTTTCCCAGGGGCGTGGCAGAGGGGTGACCTTGAAATTCTACACCTACACTCTACACCTACATTCTACACCTACGGAGGTAGGAAGTGTGGCTCTATACTA
>JAEQBA010001295.1:88057-146784 GCA_019434445.1 Phalangium opilio
TGACCATAATTCCGAAAAACATTGTTTGAAATCTCTGAATTTTAATGAGATTTGCAAACATAAGGTTTCTTATGTTCGTGAAAAGTTACACAACAGTTTTTTTACGTGTGTTTTGTAGAAAAATGAAAACGAAAATTAGCCATAATTAAAAGGCTTAGTCTTCAAATGGTGTAAATGAGTTTGGTTCGGTTTCACAGCTTCGAATCTCTTGAAATTTAATGAGAGGTAAAATTAAAGAGTTATACATTATCGTGCAAAGTTTCGAAGTTTAAAACGAGTAGTTCTTTCCCTAAAAGTTACCTAAGTTACTAAATAGATCGTGATCATGCTCAGACAAAATTTTAAAGAGTTTTTCGAAAAAAACTATTTATTTTAAAACTTTGAACTTTGCACTATAATTCAAAACCCTTCAATATCCCTCCTTCTAAATTTTCCAGAGATTCGAACCAGTGAACCGAAGAAACACTTTTAAAAAAAAACCGTTTGAAGACTGAGCCTTGAATATGGCTAATTTTCGTTTAAATAATTTTCATAAAAACTTAAAACAGGGTTTCTCCAATATGTAAATATATAAAGTAGGAAGAGCTAATTGAAAAATATAACAAATCGTCACGAGTGACGTTTCTAGTCTGGAGAAATGACGCTCGCGAAGAACGGCCATGTTAAAAGATGACTCCATTGATTTTTAGAGCGAAAAAGCCGAAAATCCCCGGTACGCGCTTTAACAAAGAAAAATTTCAATGGAGGGGCTTTTAAAGCGCGTGAAGCCATGGCGTGATTGAGTGGGCTGTGCTATAGCGAGCAGCTGAGCGCTGATCAAGTGAGCTGTGGTTAACCATTTTCGACCAAATTTTCAGTCAATGTGTTTAGTGTTACTAGTGTAGCCGTGTAGCTCTGTCTAGGTAATTTCCCATTTACTATCAACAAGGAAAAAACAACCTATGTATCAGTGCGACTCTTAAATAATCATAATGAGTTTACAAGAAAAGAGGTATGAAAACTTATTCATTATTCATTGTTCTTCATTTCAAGCGCCGCGCTGATTATATTAGGCGAAGTGACAATGGCCTATGTTATTACCTATTTTTCGAGTTGATTTCGCTAAGACAATCTGATTAGGTTAAGGCCTATAATGCTAATTTTTTACTCCCACTAATGTATTTACATTCGGAAACGTTTCACCGTATTTTACTAAAGCAAGCTCTTTGAAATGAATTTTAAGGTTCCTTTTTTGCCTTTTGTAACTGAAACAAGTAGAAAATAATGCAGCTAAATCTCAGCTAAAACAGTAATGTAGATAATAGTATGAACTGCTTACAGATCCTTGCCGAAAACCTTTTTGAGTTACTTCGAATTAACAGAAATTTTAGTAAATATTTTTCGGCACGTCTTTGGATCTAGTAACCGTCGGTGAATTTTTAGCTACAAATTCGATTTTATTTCATCATTCAAAGAATATTTTATAACATTCTCAAGCTACACGGAAAGAGTCATATTTTTTATACTAGTCCTATATTCTGATTAACAGTATGCTCAAAACACTGTTTATTAATTCTTAATTTAGGTTTTAATGATATGGATTGGACTGAAAGTTCAATTTTACATTTTAAGGAGTTATTTTAAAATCAGCTTTTTAAATATAATTAAATTAGCATTTCCCTTTCATATCAGACCACTATTGCGCGTCGTAATTGTAAAACACAAAGTTTTCAAATGATTTATCTAATTTCAGTTGCATTGTTTGCTAATGTCTCAGTTATTAAAGAATCCCCTCTTTTTGGCTTGAATTTGTAATGGTTTTTAATAATTAGTGTATGAAATTGTACAACAGCACACGCCTTCATTTTGGAGTCAAATTCAAGAAGAAACCGGCCTTATCCTACCGCCAGATTTAAAAAACTGTTAATTGCTTGTGGATACGATAGTGCTATGTCCTTAGAACAATTAGTAACCTTACCAGGCGGGGAAGATAAAATAAGTGATCTCGAAACTTTCATTAGGAATGACATGTATGACCTTTTAGATGTAGTTAACATGCCAATGGAAGAGAAAAAGCAATATTTCGGTATATATGCCATTAATCCAAAAAAGTTTAAATTCGTTCCTGGACATAGAGATATAATCGTTGCGGTCAATAAATATGTGATCAGGAAAACCGTCGCCCATTTTGGTATGACTACTACTCTAACAAAGAATGATTCAAGCAAAAACCAAGAAACTAGGTTAGCGACTGCGTTTAAAGTAGGCCTAAACGCAACCGTAAGTTCAGGGAAGAGAAAACACTTCCAAGATGGCTCACTCTCAGAGACGAAAGAAAAATCACGTAAAAAGGACGTGGACTCTTGTGCTATTGATCAGCCGCTTGGAAATGCTAAATCTTCACTTACGAAATCTATCTCATCTTACATCAAAAATAATGCTGGAAACCTACAGTCCACTTTTGGCGAAAACATCACCCAAGTGAAATCGGACGTTGCAATACAAGAAAATATTTCTGGCGAAGATGTCATAACTGGATTCTCGGGTATTTTGAATGAAGTTATCTCGAATTATCCAAGGATACAGGTACTTTAGAACGCCAGTTAACTCGGGGATTCAGAGGCATTTAAAAGGGTTTAATGTCATGCATATCATGTGTAAATGCGTACTCAAAGTACCTGCCTCCTCAAGGTATTTAATGCCTCTAGGTCATATTATAAATTTTTTGTCGGAATAGGTGCTATTTGGTGTCCTGGGTGCAAAGAGAAGATTAGCGTTTTTTATAATGGACGTCGATTTATGCTTAATAATTTTCATCGACACATCAAAGGGCATGCTGTAGCTAAAACTGGAAAGTTGAACTTAATGAAATCCCAAGGCAACATAGATCAATTTCTCGAGGCGTCTTCTTCAAAGAACAACAGCAACGCTAATGGCTCTGAGGATACACCTAAAGAAAGTGGCGATGAATTATGCGAGTTTTTGCCAAGTTCAAACCTTTCTCAGCATCCGTCTGTCGCTACATTTGACACAGGAAAGACCTCGAAAACGTGTTCAGGGGAAGAAAAAGCTTATGAGAAAACTAATTCAGAGAAAAAGACGATGAATAACGAGACTTGCAATAAGCTTGGGCCAGCATTGATCCAGAAGGGAAAATCCAAGTGACTAGGTGATGTGAATCCATGTTTAGTTATTTGAATATACAGGACAATAAATAGACATTTATGTCGACGGTCTATTAATTTTGTGACGACTCTTGTTTGCTCTTAAATAGTTTCTTCTCTTTCAAACAGGTACAGCAGAACAGAAAGAAAGAAAAGAGCTTTAGAGAGAGTCTGGGATGAGAGTCAAAGGCGTATTACCTCGTACTACTCATTTTTAAATCAGATTGATGTATTATATAACCAAAATCAAGATTTAAACAAAGCACTCGTTTCGTTGACGACTGGAAAAATTAATTCCAACACGCCCCCTTCAGTTTTCCTAAAACTTATTTTGGAGACAGCGGAAATTAACGCTACTCGAACAAATGAAGCGAAAAGGTACGACTCTACTCTGAAACTCTTTGCATCTTACCTTCGAATCGTCGGCGGCCCCTTAGCATATGAAACATTGGCGACTAATTTGAAACTTCCAAACTGTAGGACAGTTGAAAGATTAATATATTCTCGGAACACTTTAGCTGAAGGGGAACTAGCGGTTGAAAAGGTTCTAAAATATCTCGAAGATAATGATTTACCAAAGATTTTGGGGTTAAGCGAGGATGGAACTAGGATAAAATCTGGAGTACAATACTCTGAATCAACCAATACTCTTGTGGGTTTTGTAGGTCCTATTGAAGACACTACAGGCTTACCAGCCAAGAATTTCTTTTTGGCGCGATCCGCCAAAGAGATTGAAAAACATTTCGAGACTCAGACCCGTGCTAACATAGCTTACGCGGTTATGCTTCAACCCTTACGAGATAAAGCTCCACCTATTTGCATTTCTCTTTTCGGCACCGACAATCGGTTTGATGCTCAATCGGTTTTAAGAAGATGGAACTACATACAGCGTTCGTTTCAAGAAAAGGGTGTGAAAATACTTGGTGTGTCAACTGATGGTGATAGCCGTTGTCTACGTGCTATGCTTGTTGTAACTAATATAGGCAGCAAGGCTGGAAATAAAGATTCTACGATCCCAAAGCACTGGAGAAGCTGGTATTACACAGATATCAATGAGTCTTCAGATTTAATCTGCATACAAGACCCAATCCATATGGGGACTAAAGCTAGAAATAGGCTAACTAAGCCATCCGTGGTGCTACCTTTGGGAAATAAACTTGCAAGTATAACCCATCTCAAAACACTCCAGAAGAGCGTCTCTAAGGACAAACACTTTCTTTGTGTTCAAGATTTGGATGGATCTGACCGAATGAACTTCAGATCAGTCGAAAAAATTTGTTCTACTCATGTACGTGAAAATCTCCAAAAACATGTGCCAAAGTGTGAAGGAACATTGGCTTACCTTTCTCTCATGACAAACATGATCGAAGCTTTTTTGGATAAAGATCTCAAACCATTAGAAAGACTAGCTAAAATATGGTACGCCACTTTCTTCGCTCGCATGTGGAAGATTTGGGTCAAAAACCATCCCGAATATACCCTAGAAGCTAATTTCCTCACATCAAATCTCTATTCCTGCATTGAATTAAACGCGCACGGAATGGTCAACGTAATCAGAATACTAAGAGATTCTGGATGTTGTGAAAATTTTTTACCCTGACTATTTTCAAGTCAGGCTTGTGAAGAATTTTTCCGAGCTGTTAGATCACTGACAACAACGTTTTCTACCGTTGTTAGTTTTACAATGTTAGATCTCCTTCACAGACTCAGGCGCATTGAGCTACAAAACGAAATAGCTTGTAAATTATCAGGCGATTTTGTTTTTGCTCAAAATAAAAGAGCCGAAAGGAAGAAGCTAAACAGTGGTTACATACCCGATGTTTTGCCGTCAGATCTGGAAATTAAAAGGGAAGTAGAATTTTCATTGGTTTGGGCCAAAAGAGAAGCTAAAAAACTAGGAATTCTTTGCAAAACTAAATTCCCACCTATGGATTTCCAACCCTTATGCACCAAATCTTCCGAAGTAGACACCTTATATACGCAAAATGACATAGAAGATCACGACATCGAAAATTTGATCCAAGAACCATCCGAGAAAACACGCCTACATATTGATGATGTCTTTAACGTAGACCCTTCTTTACAGCATGATTACCACACTCTTTCATCGGTTTCTGGTAATACTTTACTTTCATTCTCATCTCTCAGATCAAGAGGTTTGTCGTGATATGAATAATGTTTATCCCAATCCAGGTGAATTGAATCTTCACGACTACAGTTCAAACAATACTAAACCATTGACAGAGACATGCCCATTCATCCGTGTTTCGGACGCAACCGGTAAACACTTTGTCATAAGAAAATCAACACTGTGCTGGCTTTTGAGCGATGAAAAATGTACATTAAGTAGTGATCGTTTAAAGCGTGTAGTAGAGAACTCTCACGTTAAACCATATAGTTTTGGTCCTAAATCCCGGCAAAATTCTAGTCAAGATGCTTGGAAGGCAGATGAAATAATAAAAGGCGATTGGTGTGCCTTTCGCAAAGAAAAGTCAAAAGAATTTCTTATTGGCTGTACAATAGATTTCAGCTATTTGTCAGGAAAAGGGAAACAACAAATGTATTCTTTAGACAGCGCTCCGATTAAGCCATCTCCTTTTATCAAATGTAAAGGTCTTGGAGTCCTCTGTACTTGGTACGAAATAAATAAAGCTGGAAATTTACAGGAGATAATAGTTGCGGCTCACGGTTTCTATGACATCAAAAATTATTTGTGTCACGTTCCAGAACCCATTATGGAAGAAAATAAACTTCGCTTTGAAATTAAAATTCTTTCTGCTATTTCACACTATTTGTAAAATAAACATAATAAACGAACAAGAAACGAAAAACATCTTTATAGTTTATTTTCTATATACTTTATTAACCAACATTGGGCTAAGATTACTTGCGAAGTCATGGGAATTCTCGCGAACTCGTGAAAACTCTAACGAACTCGTGAGAACTCTAACGAACTCGTGAGAACTCTAACGAACTCGTGAGAACTCTAACGAACTCGTGAGAACTCTAACGAACTCGTGAGAACTCTAACGAACTCGTGAGAACTCTAACGAACTCGTGAGAACTCTAACGAACTCGTGAGAACTCTCTCGAAGTCGTGGGAACTTTCTTGAACTCCTTGGAACTCCCGAGGACTCGATGAAAACTCTTCCGACTCGCGGGAACTCTATCGAACTCGCGAGAACTCTATCGAACTCGCGAGAACTCTATCGAACTCGCGAGAACTCTATCGAACTCGCGAGAACTCTATCGAACTCACGGCAAGTCTAGCGAACACGCGAGAAACTCCAGCGAACTCGGGGCAACTCAAGGGAAATTCAAGTCAACTCACCCGAACTCTCGCAAACTCACACGAACTCTCGATAACTCACGCTAACTCTCAATAACTCACGCTAACTCTCGATAACTCACGCTAACTCTCGATAACTCACGCTAACTCTCGATGACTCACGCTAACTCACGCTAACTCTCGATAACTCACGCTAACTCTCGATAACTCACGCTAACTCTCGATAACTCTCGATAACTCACGCTAACTCTCGATAACTCACCCTAACTCACACGAACTCCTGCAATTATGAACTCAGGTGTACACCAAAAAGTTATGTGTCTACCCCCTCGACTCCGACCCCCTTCCTCTATTTTCCCAATATAAAAATTTTTAAAAGCACCAGTGGTTCAAGTGTATGGGTCATCTGAGCCGTCGCAACACTTTCAGCCAAAAATACCATATAGTTCGAATTCTTTTCACATTAGTGACTCTCCGGACTTGCCCGCCAACCTTAATAACCTAAAACTATAAAACATTCGTGTACATGAATGATTATGATTATGGTTGTGGCTTGTCACTCGCTAGCGCCTGAAGGACCGATCACTCAGTGTAATTTGTGAACATTTGTAAGTGAGTAGACCATTTTAGAAATTACATACAGAGAAACTAAAACACAAGGGTGATGCCGCCATTGGGGTCTTCTCTCTCTCTCTCTCTCGCCTAGAAGCACCGCTATAGGCAGAGCGAGTTTACTAGCCTCTTGCCTCTTGTGAACTTTGGCACCGTCTGGCGGTGACCCTTGGTGCGAGGGAGAATACCCCAATGGTGGCCTCGCCCCTGTGTGTTTTCCGAAATGCTCTTTAAGCGTGTTAAAATGATTACGCGTAATACGTAACCGGTGTACATGTAGCGCCAACAATGTAGAAAGGTGTGGTGACGTTTCAAATGAAGACTGAGTTATGACCAAGAAATTCTAAAGCACGGAGAGGGAAATTGCAATGCAATCTTTTCTTCATAGAGGCGACAATAGGAATGTAGCATTTCGATTTAATTTTTACATTTTCCTTTCGAATTATGTCAAAGTTCGCTTGCTGTTTTTAGAAAGTCAATAGAATATTTCAAATATTCTATGTTGATATCTCAACACGTACTCCCTTCAAAATAATTAATTTCATGATAAAATGTTTTCGGAAAATGTAATTGTTCTTGAAAAAGCGTAGATATGTAATTTTTTCAATTAATTTAGAGGGACTAGATCGATGAACAGTAAAATCAGTTGATTGAATTAAACATTGATTAAGGATTGAATGGATAAAAATAACTAGAAAAAAAAATTCAATATCTGAACTTCAGTCAATTGATAAACCTCACACATATCGTTTGTTTTTTCGGCCTTGGTCCAAACCAAGACGTTTTTTTATAATTTTATTAATAGAAATCTTTAACGTTTAGACATTCGTGGTCACACAAACATACATAGTTAAAGCAAGTCCGTGAAATAATTATAGGCCTTATTGGATATTATCAAATGACCAGAAGGAATTTTCTAATAGTAAATTCCATCTTGATATTATGTGGTGATGTACCTCGTAAAATTTTAATAAAAGGTGCGAAATTTACATTTTTTCCCAACCTTCTAATTCGTATATAATTGGTTTTGGCATTTCGTACATTTTATGAGTGGTGAGATTTACAACGATACATGTAAGCGCGTTACAATGGGAAAACGGGCAGTCGAAGACTCCCTCTTGTAATATTAATAAGTTAAATTGTTCTTAAAGGTTTCGTGTTGCATTGCTGGATCACTCATTCTTTGGACAATATTAAATTTACTATTCAATTACCGTAGAAGGTCTGGTAGTTCTCATAACGTAACAGCTCCGAAAAATTGCGTAAGAGTTTTAATTAGAGGTGTGCGGTTAACCGTTTCAATCGAATAATTCGATCGAATACCGAACCGAATAATTCGATTCGGTATTCGATAAGCCCATTTTCACTATTCGAATCGAATATCGAATACCGAACTGACTATTCGGTTGAAGTTCGACTACCATAAATTTAGGTCCTTGGCACTAGAGAGACCCACCTTATTTAAAAAATATCATCCCAATTTTTTTTGTCTCCCATCAAAAACTACCAGCAAGTTCCTAGGAAAATTTTGAGAAACACTTGACCACCAGTGAGGAGAGGTATTTTGAAATTTAGGAGCTTCAAAATGTTCTTCTCCTTGCTTTGTATTGACTATTGGCGAATATTAGGGTTACTACCCGATTATCCGCGAATAGTTGGCCTAGTATTCGCGAATATTAGGGTTAAATATTCGCGGTTACTAGGCTTAACTATTCGCGATTAATCGGGAAGGAAAAAAATTACCAAGGCCCAACTATTCGGTATTCGATTTGGAATAAACTATTCGATTCGGTATTTGATAAGGAAAATTTTTTGATATTCGATAACCGGTTCGATACCCAAAAAGTGGTATTCGCACACCCCTAGTTTTAATTCTCATCGTACTACTTGTGGATTGCTTTCTTTCATTCATTAATGTGTTTGGAGTTCTATGTCAAACGAGTAAGTCGTAGAAGTACGCTTCTATAAAGCTAGAGCTAAAACAAGATGATCTTGCCCATAACGTACTCTTGCTATCCCTAGTTCAATAAATTTTCATCTAGTGAAATATCCCCTAGTATACCTCTGAGAGGGGATTTTTTTTCTACGACTGCTAGGCAACGTGAATCACACGTCACCAACGCCCTATTAACCTCCCCATTTCCGATATTGCTATTTGTCTTTGTTAATATTTCTATACCTACTACTATTCGGGTAAAACTATCATACCACCGGGTGGTATAAATTTAAACCCTTAAGACAACCTACTCACATGATAATACATTTAATAATGCAAAACTCATGATTTTATTCACCTTTATTCTTTGTTAGTAAACAATGTGTAATTTGCGTTTAAAACATGGAGGAAAATATATTTTAAAGTCTATATAATAACACTAATTTCTACTTTGTTACTAAGATTTGAACTAACATTGTCTGTAGTAACACCAATGTTCTGAAACGAATCATTTTAAAATTCGCGCCAAAGAGTAGATGTTGTTGTTGAAACTAGAACATTTAGTGGTTACCGCGCATGTCAATGGGCGGAGCTTTACGTTTCCCCACTGGGTCCATATTTCACTCTGGTATACCCTTATTAAAATTCTAAAATAGTAATTCAAACTTCCAAAGCTTTTACAGTTCTAACCGTTTAAAATTAATATGCTAAATTAATAAACCCGTTTGCACGTTCTAAACGTCGCCCCTATCTTGAAGCTTTGTTAAGGTGACTGAGGGGAATAAAATGCGTGTATGTAATTACGTCACTCGTTGAGGTAAGACGTATGGTAGAAACAAACTTCAATCGTCCGGTGAAACACTCGAGGGTATGAAACTAGCACAGTTTGTTGTACATTCAATTCGTAATTCAAGATTTGAATAGCAGGTTTATACTTCCTTTAAAGGTTTTTTTCTGTTATTGCAGATAGTCTCAACTTGAGCACAGAAGAACTTTCATCAAAGATATTTATTCTCTCAATGTCTACAATGACATTTTTTTTGTCAGCGGTGTTCAATGGAAATCTTCAAACAGACTATGTGGTAGACAACACAGCCCGTTTAAGAAATGTTGATGAAATTAAAGAAGCAGAAGGCCTTCGAGTTTATCTTTGGCTAGGTGATGTTTTCGGTAAAGACTATAATATGCAATTATTGAAGGTTTGTTTAAATATTTCCTAAAAGTTTCACTCATGAGAACACACGTAATGTGCATGAGTGTGTTCATGGAATCTAGGTCATAATCCCCCTTGCACATAAAACCCCTGGTCATAATCCCCACAAGAGCAAATAGAGACATAATCCTCTTTCATATGGACCAAAAATCCCCCGAACAATATCCCCAAAGACGAAATACCCCAAGGCAATTGACAAATTCCCTCCAAAATATTTACGTTCAATTTTAAATATTATCAGCCCTCTAAATATACTCCAGTCTGTAAAGGTATTGCGAAAAGCAAAAAGGAACTTTTTTTAATCGAATTTTCTGCTAATTAGCCAGGTGTGTTTATATAACCAGACCTTGTTCTTGCGATACATGCTGGAAGTCGGCCTTTAATTTAGAAATTTTATGAACATTACTTAGGGAGTTCAAACAAAATTCTTCCGTAGTCCAACTCCTTATCCATTACACCACCGGGTCACTGATCCGCCTACCCTTTTACTTCCTCTATTATGTGGTTTTGTCTAGAACGTAGGGAGATTTTGTGCAGATTTATGATACACGACCTAATTGCTTTTTTTGTAGTTTAAATTGTATGTAAATATTGAATCTTATGAAAATATGAACATCACAGTGCTGGAAAAAAAGTTCTACGTAAAGCCATTCGAATTTGACAGTTTCAACAAAGCAATTTTTAACCAGGAAGCCGTTCTTTATGCGAAAAGAGACTCGCTTCTGAAATTTTTAAAGCTCTCCAAGCCTTACTATAAACTCAGGCCTAATGAAGCATTATATTTGGGTGAACCATCAAATGATCGTGGTGTTTCACTTATGTTCATAAATAATGCCTCTCGTAGCGTAAAGGAAAAAATTAATCTCGAGTGAGTCCGAGATATACATCTTCTCGTGTAACGAGGGTTAAAATCATTTGATCTAATCCTAAGTGATCGTCAGTTGGTTGATCTAAAGGAATGCGTAAACGATTGTCACATACAGGTTCTTTGAATATGTTCATTAGATCGATAAGCGCCCTACAAATTATGAGTTACAAAATTATGTTTGTTGGAAATGCGTTTGTCTTGATAATTTGGATTTTTAGGAAAAACAAAATGAGCGAAAATTGGGGCGAATTTTACTGTTGTTATTTGATGGAATGAAGGAATATTTTTCTTGTCCAGGATAGATGCGAACTGTAAGGTTAGGTAGGTTTACATTATTTTCATAGTAGTTCATCTGTTTTCTTGGAAATATTATTTAATGTTCAACTTGGGCCTTATGATCCATGAAAATAATCAAATGACGATGATTTGTGTTTGATGTTATCATTTGTAGCTCATTTAAAGACTACCAAAATGACCCTTTGGATTTGGATCAAATGAACCCAAACCGAGGAAAGAAAGAGATAGTGATGACAAGAATAGAGGTATTGAGACTATTTTTTCAGGCTGATGCATTACCATCAAAATCGCCTGGACCATTTCGTGGAATTGAAAGAGATGTTCCCCATAAGACATTACTTTCGTGATAAAGAATCTGCTGACTTGATGGCGTTAAACTTGGACTACCTAAAGGTTAATTTAAAGGATTACTATTTATTTTTTATTTGTTTGGCGGCAATATTACTTGAAAACGTTTCGAGAAAACCAGTACGCCGGCTCGAGAGAAGATAAAGACGACCAAGCCTTAATTTCTGGCACATAGAATGAATTGCATAAAGAATATCTTTAGCTATATTTATTCTTTTGTAAGATAAAGCTTATTGTCTAAACGTTCAAAAATGATAATTGTAATTGAAATCAAAAGAAAAATCTACACTAAAGGACTCTCGAAACTTTTGGGAAATTAATTGCGCCGAATCCCAATCAACCGAAAAACCCGCACTTTGGCGGATTTATGATTCGGTACAAAGGGACAACCCCATTGCAAAGAAAAACCCTGACTTCGGGTTTTTCCCGACAGAATTTAAATAATTAAAATTCCGGGAACTCAAAGATTTTATCTTTGCTAGCAAAAACTAAATTAACTTAAAACAATTTAAGGCCTACGTAAAATAAACACTAGATCCAAACATTTTCTAAATAATTATTTTAAAACTAAGGATTGTAAGAACCAAATAGTAATAAATCAGCAAAATATGACATAATAAAACCAATTGCTAATACTTTTTTATTTTTATGTTATATTCATCATGAAAATACTTTAAGCCAGCCGTTTTAATATACTTGAAGTGTATAACCTCTCAAAAGAGGAAGAGACGTCCTACCAAACCTAACTTAACAGTATTTTTTTGGAAAAGGCATATTATTTGAGAAGTCAATGAAGATAAACATCAATATTTTGGAAAAGGCGTAACATTGTTAAGTGATTTATAAAATGTTACTAACCTAGCTTAACCAAATAGTGGCGTTTCCAAGTCAGTAAAAATGTATTTAAAACGCTTTCATTAAAAAACGACATTAATAGAAATTAAACTACATGGAATTTTAGGGGTCGCTGTTTTCGACAAATAGAGTCGTTTGAATTGTAAATACCAAACCCGCCGTTGGGCTAAATTCATTAAAAACACTGGCGGGATTGAGTCTAATGGGAATTCGGTCTAATGGAATTCTGCGCAATGGGAAGATACCGAATTTACGCACCCCCGGACTCCCCCTCCCTTCTCCCGCTCCTAACACTAGCAGACTCTTGACTGATGTCTCCTTTCGCAAAGACCCGCCGAAACCTTATCGAGAGGTTAGACAGCGTAACGCAGCTGTTTATTCATTGTTTTATAGATTCATGTCCATACTCGGAATATACTAGCCCTTTAACCGAGGCCTTTAACAATACTGATTATAATGTGAAGAACAAATAGTAATGGTAATTAATCACTTCTTAAAAACTAGTTTATTTCAGGGCCTTCGTTTCTCACTCCCAACTGAATCTCCATACAGGTATAAAAATATTTTCGCTCGTGTTTTAGTTAAAAATTCTAAATCTTCAGTCAAGTTAGAGTAACCATTGGACTGCGAAATAAAACAATGTTTTTACAATCGACACGTAAGTAAATTTTGATATGGACATAATTTTTAGTTTTTTTTTGTCTTATTGTGATGTACAAATTAGTCCTACCCTCGTTTACCTTTACTTTCAGGAAGAAATTTGATAAATACAAGCCCTCTTTTTTTTGGCGGGGAGAGTTTGTTAAGGAAGGTAAATTCCCGAGGCTATAGTGGGCAATAATAGCGATTTCCTTTTCACACATTTCTCTATACTTTTGTCTTTCTAGACACTAACCTTGTATCTCTCTGGACATTAGCCTTCGATATTTCTGGACACGAACTCTACGTCTTTTTATACACTACTTTGTGTTTCTCAGAACCCTAAACTTATGTGTCTCGTGACACTAACCTTGTGTCTCTCGAGACACTATTCTTTAATTATTTTTGTGTCTTCATTCCTGAAATATTTTTGTGTCTTCATTCCTGAAATATTTTTGTGTCTTCATTCCTGAAATATTTTTGTGTCTTCATTCCTGAAATATTTTTGTGTCTTCATTCCTGAAATATTTTTGTGTCTTCATTCCTGAAATATTTTTGTGTCTTCATTCCTGAAATATTTTTGTGTCTTCATTCCTGAAATATTTTTGTGTCTTCATTCCTGAATTATTTTTCGGTACCTTTCCTATTGTATTTTTTGAGCTTATCAATTTACCAATCCCTGTTTGTACCGTCCTTCGAAGCTAAAGAGTAGGAATGAAAAGCCTTCGCAGATAAACCCGCGCCGGACTCTAATCGTACCCTAAACGTTTTTCATATTTTGTACTAGAAGGAAGCGCGTGGTAGTTTCACCTCGCGCTTGCGCGTTTCATTCCAGTAAAGAGAGCAACAATTTGGACTCATTAACACCAATGCACAGCCACGCCGGAAATTCGATTTCATCCTCACTCTCTCTCTGGTGCGCAGCTTTTCCATGGTATTACACGCAGAAAGTAAGTCATGCTCTCGCTAGTATTATCGAAAGTGAGGTTTATTATGTTGAGGCGACATTTCACCGCATTTATAAGGGTTTTGTTACATGATACTAAATTTTACAGTTATTTATTTTCGACAACTCTCAACAGAAATAGCAAGTTTTCTTCTGGTAATTTATCTCTAAAGGGTCGGAAATGATGGAGGACCCTATTTGTGGGGTCGGATACTTCTGAACTTGTGTCTTTGAATTTTTTATTTATGTGCTAATTAAATTTATAACAATGTGGCTACTATTAAGGCCCAGCTCTTGGGCCAACTTGTTTATGATGTTTCGCCTTATTTCTATTTTATTTGATATTTCGAATTCCGGATCATATTTCTGGGGTGAGATTAGATGCTTTCGAGGGAGTGTCTTCAAAATATAGAAAATACCCCGAAACAATACGTTATTAAATTATTTCTATTTTTAAGATTGAAAATGAATTTGGACCAAAACAAAAAACTTAATAAATTATTTGCGTGAAAAAAACAAAGTCATTTCTCGCGTGTAAAAACTCGCTCGCTGCTCGCTTGACTAAATAAAGTTCTTTCGAAATTGCTCTTTATGGCGTTATAATTGAAATATTAACTTTTGGGAAAGGTTCCCAGGAATGATTTAAATCACGCAATTGCGTTGAATAAAGCGAAACTCAAGAGTTCAACTTCTTTCTAAATAAATCGCGTCCAACCAAAACAGCTTATTTCTAGATTTTTGTTCTTAATTGCGAGGCCTAAAAGCGGACAAAGAAACGTTTTTTGCGTCACGCGAAATTATTGAATAAAGCCTTACCTTTGCAAGTATAGAAAAATTAATCGAATACTGCTCTTTTTCTGACCCACGGTTTTCGCCATAGCGCGCTGAAACATATCACGAATGAATGGTGAAGCTCATTCCTGGCCTGTCATCTATCTAATTTTGTGTTTACGAAGCCTGCGGAAAAAGCGAAATATTTTAGGGGTTTATTTTTCTATATTGTAATTAAAGCATTCCATGACACTCTTTTAAATTCTAGAGCGTTTACGCCAGTGGTATGATTAACAAACAATCTAATCTGTGATTTAACAAGTGCTGTGTAATTAACCAGTCGCCACAGCTTAACTTCTTTTTATCAAGAGGACAAAATATAAGGTAATTCAAGAATTGATTAACCATAAGCACGGTTGAATGATGCGCAAAAAAGAACTCAAACAATGCAAGTGATTTTATGATAAACGTTATCAAAAGTCTATTGTAACCTATTTGAAGTGTGTTATAATCCCAATTAAGTCTAAAGATGATTCACATTTCCCAATTAAGTCTTGAGATGATTCACGTGTCGCAATTAAGTCTTGAGATGATTCACGTGTCGCAATTAAGTCTTGAGATGATTCACGTGTCCCAATTAAGTCTTGGGGTGATTCACGTGTCCCAATTAAGTCTCGGGGGGATTCACGTGTCCCAATTAAGTCTTGGGGTGATTCACGTGTCCCAATTAAGTCTTGGGGTGATTCACGTGTCCCAATTAAGTCTCGGGGGGATTCACGTGTCCCAATTAAGTCTTGAGATGATTCACGTGTCCCAATTAAGTCTTGGGGTGATTCACGTGTCC
The DNA here is from genome assembly GCA_019434445.1 of Phalangium opilio. Taxonomy (NCBI): domain Eukaryota; kingdom Metazoa; phylum Arthropoda; class Arachnida; order Opiliones; family Phalangiidae; genus Phalangium; species Phalangium opilio. Next base: position 103,819 of record JAEQBA010001295.1, read on the forward strand.
CAATTAAGTCTTGGGGTGATTCACGTGTCCCAATTAAGTCTCGGGGGGATTCACGTGTCCCAATTAAGTCTCAGGATGATTCACGTGTCCCAATTAAGTCTCGCGATGATTCACGTGTCCCAATTAAGTCAAGAGCTATGTTAATTAGCTGACAACTAATTAAATTATAATTACTTCTCAATTAGCACTAAGGTAATTAAAATTCAATTACCATTTTCAATTAGTAAATGATGCTAATTTTATAGAAATTCAATTACCTAACTAATTAATTAGCACGGCTCTGATTAAGTCTCGGGATGATTCACGTGTCCCAATTAAGTCTCGGGATGATTCACGTGTCCCAATTAAGTTTCGAGACGGAGCCTCCGAGATATCTAGGCCCGTGCCTATCGCGAAGCTAGAATAGTTTTTAACTAATTAAGTTCGCCGCGTTTTCTCACTTGGGGACAGAGCCGTGCTAATTAATTAGTTAGCTAATTGAATTTCTATTTAATTAGCATCATTTACTAATTGAAAATGGTAATTGAATTTTAATTACCTTAGTGCTAATTGAGAAGTAATTCTAATTAATTAGTATGCATCGGAAATGTAATTATCTAATTAAAATTTAACTAGATTTAGGATTAACTAATTAGCCAATTGGAATTTCGCCAATTTTTTTAGAAGCCGTACTCACGAGAGTTATGTAAAATAAATCGTTCGACATGACTCGTTAACTTTAAATGTTTTTTTTTTTCAATTACTATTCTTTATATTTTACAAGATAACTTTTTGAAGTTCGTATTCGTAAAAGGCTCCCCTTATTTCTTCATCATCAAAGTCCTTTACAATATAACAAACGGGGTTTCTGTACAGAATTTTTGAAATGATAAATATTTCCTTGGTCCAGTACCCTTTGTAACCCTTTTCGAACAAAGGTTTGCTTTTTGATAGCCTAACAAGATCACCGACCTTTAACATTGGTGGTTTTGCCCTAGATTTTTTACCATACAGACGTTTCCACACTAAATGCTCATTTTGTAAATTGACATTAACGGGAGCGAAACCAGTACTTGAATGTACAGTTGAATTGTAGGGGCTTTCATTATTTTTGGTAAGGCATCAATGTAATTTAGTTTCTTCGTTCTAGTTAATAACTTGAAGATTTTATCCTTTAAAGTTCTATTAAACCTTTCAATTACTCCGCATTTAATCGCACCTACACTAGTATAAAGACTTATCCCCTCTTTTCTTAAATAATCTTTAAACAATTTTGATAAAAATTCACTACCTTGATCAACATTAATTCGTAACGGCTTTCTTTCTTTAATAACTCTCCGCAAAGCTTTCAAAACCTCTTTACTAGTTTTATTTTTCAAAGGAAGACTCCAAGCATACTTTGAGAGGATATCAATAATAGTTAGAATATATTGAAACCCTTTATTATATTTTTTAAGATTTCGTAGATCGATCAAGTCGCACTGAAATACTTCATTGGCTGTTGTAACGTAAGTACGATTTCTTGGAAAGTATATCCTCCTTGATTTGTGAATGGTATATGTTGGCTGAGACTGAAGCCACGCCTTAATTTTTTTCTTCGAAACATTTTTCACTCCTTGTTTCAATTTCTTTACGCTACCGTAACTGAGAGGACTTTCACTGTTATAATACACTCGGCTTAACTTATTTTCCATAATTACACTTTCTCAATGAGAGATTTTCTATTTAACCCTTGTCAATGTACGTTTAAAGCTATCCATTCTCGTCTCTTATCAATGACGTCACAGATACAGTTGTAGAAGATAGGAGTTTCCCAATAGACGGCGCACGGTGTTTTCCCGCCAATGAAGTCACAGATACAGTTGTAGAAGAGACAGGACTGCCAGATTCCCGCGCAGTGTTTTCCCGCCAGGGGGCGCGCAAGTTTTCCCGCGAGGGGGCGCGCAAGTTTTCCCGCGAGGGGGCGCGTAAGTTTTCCCGCGAGGGGGCGCGCAAGTTTTCCCGCGAGGGGGCACTGTTTCCCCGGGGGCGTGGCATAATGACGTCATAGGTCATTGACACAGTGACCTTGACATTCTACACCTACGGAGGTACGAAGTGTGGGTCTATACTACTAATATTCCCCTCGATTTCTTTGAAATTTGAAATAGGGAGCGGGATAAAAAGCGTGAAACCTGTATTGACGACGGGTGACAGGAATTTTAAAGGGATTATTAAACCTCCAATTTAAATTAAGGGTATACCATAATCCTCTCTCTCGCTCTAAACATATCGAGCAAACGTAAAACACAATTCACAATGCTTAACCTTACTAGTGTGTCAATTAAATGCAATGCTTAAACTTACTATTATAGTCCCCATCCCTTTAAAATACACGAACGAAAAATATTACCTCACCCCAATTCTCTACCATTCAATGTCAAACGAAAAAATTTTATAATGCCTAATGTGGTTCTCTTTCACGACGCCACCACCACCACCACCGCCAAACACAGGCCAGGTCAAACTAAGACCCACATCGTAAATGTTCATCATACGATGTGGCTAAAAACAGATGCACGGCGTCTTATAGCGTTTTCCTTTGTGGTCGCCCGACAGCGCTCGAAGATGGCTCCATATTTTCGTGTTACGTCATTGCTCTAGCTCGGAGGACCGAATGTAGTTGCTCCCAATGAAAGACAAAAGGGTTTTCAGAGCGGTTTTGTGACGTCATCAGGCGCTCAATTTTCGTCGCTTCGTCTCTAGAGTCGGAGCGGTTGGGATCAATCAGGGAGCAAACCGGGTGGGAACGACTAGGCCATTGTAAGACGCGTCTCCGTCTCGGAGCAGCTCGTTTTTTCCTATTAAAGACGATTTTTTTAGCCACATCGTATGATGAACATCTAAGTTATAAGAAAAACTTATCTTAACTAGATTTAAGATAAATAATTGGCGATTAAAATAATACAAATTATATTTATACAATTAATCAAGAAAAACGTCGTTCTTCGGAACTTCACCCGTCGAAGTTTATTTAGGAAGAGTAATGAAGTGTGTACATTTAGCATAATCAATGCACTATACAGATTTCATAGTTAATATTAAGCGAGTAATTAAGACGTCTCCCTATTGAATTACAAATCATAGAAACTCTATTCAAAGTTAATTAAGTCGAGTTTAGACATCGTTGGCACGAAAAGTAATGTCACTCGCACAAAGTTTCAATTTTGATTTAATTTAAAAAATTTTGTATTTTTAAAGACTACCAGAAATGAATAGCAGTGCGATTTTTGACCACCTAAAAACATATTCGATGTGAGTATAGACGTGCTTCTTGAGTTTTTGAGAAAAGGAACATTTTGAATCTAGCAATGACTGCGAAGGTGATTTCGATTTAAACGCTGGAAAATATTTGAATTACGTGAATCTACTCCAATTCTTAATCCCTTTTTCTTTTGGATATTATGCAATAATATTCATTATGTTCATGGTTGGTGCCACTATACTTATATTTGAAACGCTAAATTAGTGAATTTGGTAACTAAATCGAAGTGATTAACTCTGAACCACTTTCTAAATACTTAACAAAAGTGACGTTGCTGATATTCTAGGAGAGCGGTAGCTCTCTTAGATAAGACTTCATACTGCCCCTAATGTATAAGGATGGTTTTTTGATTGGACGTAACGTTTTTCGTATTGTGTTTTCTGCTTTGACATTTTGACAGTGAACTAAAATTTGGGCCCTTAATTTGTGGTTAAAATTTCAAAGAGATCCATCAAATAGTTAATTTTATAAAAAATAAAGTTGCTAAGGGTGGTTTTCATTTCCATAAAATTAATCACAGATTTTGACGAAAAACTGGAAAATCTCAGTGGGAAATTTTCCAAACTTATCCATTCTGTCCATACCTTTACAAAAATAACTATACATTTGATAGATTTGAAAACGGTCTTAAATCAAAGCCCCATTATCATAATTGGCGCCTATTTTTTGTCATTAAGAAAAACTTAGATTAAGCATTGTTTCTCATAATTTTTACGGCGCTTTTTCACTGTTAGGGACGCAATTTACGCCTAATTTATTATGCGGGACTTTCAGCGTTTTTCTCGTCATTCACACCGTCAAGCAATAAAAACTTGGCGTTTGAGCTCTCGGTTAAAACCAAAATTTTGGATTTGGAATTAAACTGGAAGCTAATTAGGTCTGATTTTTTGTAATTTTCGTAAGAAAATGCCTTTAAACATTACTAGAATACCAGAATTACTTTCAAACGTAAAAATCACCAGTTATTAAGCAATTTCGCTAAGCGTCGGTCAAAATAGCGTTATGCGCATCAACTTCGGTTATTTGGGATAAAAGCCAGACATTACCAAAAATATATAGGGGAAAGTGTCGGACTGCCATATTTTGCTGCCTTTGCCTTAGCTTGACATGCATTTCGAGACGCTCAAGCGCACCAGAAGTGTTTAAAATGGTATCAGCCAATCAGATTTGTAGTTGATGATGTCATTCTTCCCGAAAATAACGCTCGTACGCCACCAAACGGGAGAAATTGGCATAAGCGTATTCAAAGAAGAGTCACAAACTCGGACCTCCGTGCTCTGTTCTATTTTCTTCAGTGTTATTTTCGCGTTTGAACGAGGTTAAAGTTTGTTTAAAACGTAAGCACGCCGAAATTTAAGTAAAAATGCCCAGAATGTTCTTGAAATCATCATTTAATTCAAAAAACACATCGTTAAAGCCTTTAGAATTTCGCTTAAACTTAGGCCCTGGGTTGTCATTATAAGCTAAAACGTTTTAATATTATTATATAACATCAATATTGGCAAACTAAATTAATACAATCATGTACATCATCAAATTAAATTGTGGCAATAAACTGCACTTGTCACGGTAAGTCTCAGTCAAAAGCAGCTAGTGTAAAATAAAGCCGCACTATTTCTTCACGCGCAATATCCAATATCACAAATTATCTTAGGTACGTGGTGAATAGTCGAGGGGGATAAACAGATTTTGCGAGTAAGCATTCACCCCTCCAAATGCATGTCACAGACGAAGGAGAGAGTCCGACACTTTCCCTATTCATTTTTGACATAACGAGTACTTGCGGTAGGTTCAAATAAATTATAAACAAATTAGTTATAAATCTTACTGGTAGATCAATCAATTAGTACATTATTATCTGTGAGAGCTGGGACATATTAATAAGCTATTGAGGTAAATTTACACCTTAATGATGAAGCCTCGCTGACTAAACGTTGGCGATAACTCTTCAAGGGAAATAATGACAAACAGAACTGTATAGATTCTTACATTTAATAACATTTTACATTTGCCTTATTTAAATTCAAATTCTATATTAAAGGTAAAAGCCATTGCTGTTGATTGGATCTCTAACACGTTTTCTTAATTTCGACATACCAAGGTAGCTCTTCCAATTTGAGGAATAGTTTTTTTAAAGGAGTTTATAACATGGTTAATTAAATGATATTATTTTCGGTTTATGTTAAATATGTAACACACTGTTCAGCGGTTCTGCTACTAAGCCTTCTCAAAGAAGTCAAAGTTTCTGAAATTATTGGGAATAGATATTTTTTTGGTAAGTGTACGTTACCAAAAATTGTTTCAAACTTACGCTTACGGGTCGTGGTTCTGGTTATTAAGAGGATCCCATTCTCAGAGTTTTTATTTTATAACACTTTATTGTTAAATTAATTAAAATCAATTCTGGTTAAATGTTAAATTAATTAATATCAATCTGGTTAAATACGATACCACACTGGTATTTATTAAGTTTCTGAAATTATCAGAGCTAAATATCAAAGACACATCTTTAATTGTTCTCATTTCGACACAACTGCAACCGTATAGATTCATTCATTTAATAACATTTCTCATTTCTAATTATTTAAATTCAAAGGGCTGTATTAACTTATAAAGGTGAAAACCTTTACTTCTTTCTAACCTGACTTGTCAGCTTAGAACTAGTAAACAAACACCGGGCTCTCTCTCTCACACAACAAAGTTGGCCATTCTCGCTTATGAGAAACGTATCCTTGTCATATGCATCTATGTCTGCCATTTTCTGGCCTTCACAGGAGCCCCAGGACCATAGATATAGTAAAACTATAAAGGGTCCAGGACTCCCAACTGAAGCATGGTGGGAAATAAGGATTTTTTTAAAACTGGACATTGGGCCAGCGACCCACCTGGAATAAAAAAACATGTCCATGACCATTGATCAGGGCGCGTCGTCTGCTAAACTAAAGAAGTGGGTAATTAAAATAGTTGAAATAATGTCTGGACCCTGGTTAGGCCTACTCTTGAATTTTCTTAGTGGTCCTGTGGACCACTGAACCCCCTCCGATTTAATTTTTAAACTGGTCCAGGTAATTTTTAAACTGGTCATTTGCCCTGTGTTACCGCCTTATTTCCCACGCTGATACTGAAGTGAAGATTTCTTTTGCCCAGAGCATAGCCTACTCGATTCATTCTTAAACAGGTCATTTTCCCTGTGCCACCGTTTTGCACCGCCTTATTTCCCCCGCTGAACTGAAGTCAAGATTTCTTTTGCCCGAAGCATAGCCTACTCGATCACGCGCAACACGTCGCAAGCTGCTTGCGCTATAGCGCGAGTCAGGGTGGGAAATATGGATTTTTTTAAACTGGACATTAGACCAGCGACCCTCCTGACTTGGAATAAATAAACTGGTCCGTGACCATTGACCAGAGCACGTCGTCTGCTAAACTAAAGAAGTGGATTATTAAATTATAAGAATTTTAATGTGCGGACTCTGGTTACCCTTGAGTTTTCTAAGTAGTCTCGATTTAATTTTTGAACTGGACCACGCAATTTTTAAACTGGTCATTTGCCCTGTGTCACCGCCTTATTTTCCACGCTGGCGCGAGTTGCTTTGCGTTGTCGAGTGCGTGATGGAGTGGGCTATGCCTGAAGTCCCAACTCCCGCGACTTCCTACCCAAATACCCACTAGCATAGCTCACTCGATCACGCTCTCTTTTCCCTGGCTTTTTAGGCGTATTAACAATCTTGGATCATCTTTGTGGACTTTTAGGGTAGCCCTGACCATATTCTGTTTAACGTTTTAAGCTTATTATCGAACAGACGTTAGTTAATGTTACAAAAAGTTTGAAATTGACAATCTTGGATCGTCTTTGTGAAGTTTTAAGAATATCCGAATATTGGGCGTATGAAAATTTTGAGCTGAAGGTTAAACGGACATAAATCAGCGTTATTAAAAATTGTGTAAAATTGAAAATTTGGTCCTATTTCTGGAATTTTTAGGGGCGCCTCGCGTTTCAATAAAAAATTGTAAAAAATTGTATTATGTTAATTGTAATAAGAATACAAACTTTTAATGATTTACGTTGTTTTTTTTTTTTGAATGTCTGATTGAACTAAAGTTATGGTCCCCTTTATTTATGTTTCTGCTTAGTGCAGATTTTGAAAATGTAAAACAGTTTCTTAACAACCTTAATTAAAATGAAGACTGAAGGAACAGATATTAATCAAAATTGTCTTGATTAGAATCAAGACCTAAAAAGTATCGAAAAGACTGAGGTTATCACTTGACTGAAGGATCAGATATTAATTTTTCTTTTTAATTGAAACTTAAAGGCATGCTTAAAGGGTATGAGAAGCTTCGTTTGAAAAACCTCTGATTTATATAGCAAAAGATAGAATTAATTACTGTGAATTCAAAAACATCAAGCTTTTAATTCTCCGATTTCTAGTTATTTGGCAATATGCATTTGAAAATGGTATGTTATCGATTGGGCGTGTTATCAAAACAGCATTGTCCAAAACGGCTTTTTCATAAACGCGTTTGCCATTATAGCCATTTCTCGTTTTAGCGCATTTTGATTACAGCGTTTATATCTTGAGCGTACGAAAGTACGCCTTTTCCAAAATATTGTTGTTTATCTTCATTAAATTCCCAAAATAATATGCCTTTTCCAAAAAATTATATTTTATATTTACTTCCGATATAACATTACTCCTTTTTGCATAATATTGTTCTTTGTCCTATATACTTAATATAATAGATATTTCCCTCCCTATCAGTCACAGTTTGGGCGGTAACAGCAACCGCTGTTTTGCTTGTACGCGGTTTTGCAAACCGCTGTTTTAGGAACCGCTTTATTCCAAAACGCTCTTTTGAAAACCGCTCAACTACCCGTGAACCTTTGAAAATGCTTCATATGAAATTAATTAAAATCCACTTTTTAAGAAAGGCTACAACGTTTTCTTGTTTTTGACGTCACACGCGCGAGATGGTGCCACTCTCTCCGCTATCAGACCCAGAGTTTAGACAGGGGAGAAGCATGGACAGAGCTCGAGACGCGTATACCTTGCGCGTATAGGATTCTCGCGCTTTTTTCTTCACGTCATAGTGATGTCATCAAGCAGGCGAACAAGCTCGACAAGGCAACGTTGTTGATATATCGAAACTGATTTTTCGTGATGTTCCGATGGATTTTAAAAATAGAAACTTTGGTTCAATTATGTGATGTCATCAAGCAGGCGAACAAGCTCGACAAGGCAACATTGTTGATATATCGAAACTGAGTTTTCGTGATGTTCTAATGGATTTTAAAAATAGAAACTTTGGTTCAATTATATTAAAAACTTTATATTTTGAAAGTAGAGACTTGAAAGTGTAATATAATACCACTCTCGTGCTAACATATGATATGAAATTGTAAATTCCCAAACCCTTTGAGAAAAAACAACGTTCCATTACCGTTTTCCGTTGAAATAACTTATTTTACTGGTAATCAATTTGAAAAATTTACTTATCTCGGCTTTTCGACCACAATACCATTCCCCGAAAATATTTTATTATTACTTTAATTACTTTTGGGAGATAACGTGTCAAAATAAGCTATAAAACAATAAAACTGTAATAGCGGTCTGTTTAGCCATGACAACAACCCTTTAAAAGTTACAAGAACTATATAACCCTTTCGAGACTAACAAGACCTGAAAAAACTAGAGCTTAACCCGCTACTAGTACGACCAGGGAGAATTGATATAAACTGGAGTTGAAATATCATCATGTGCGACGTGTGATTCTGGAACTCTCCCAGTGTACCTTGTGATGCATCATCTAAACGCTGAGGATTCTGGGATGACTTCGGTGCCAGCTGCTGTTATCTGCTATTTCCACGGACCACTCGTTCACGCCAAATCCATCTGTGAAGGTAGTGCCGCCTCCTCACTTCAATTTTTCATGATATATTAAGATTTTAACGAATAAAATTCCAGATTACTATTTTCACTACCATGTCCCTCTGCTAACTTGAAGCAAACTTTCCTCTCATTTTGCTGTTCATTACCGGTGCCATTCCCTTGACTTTCAGTTCGTTATAACTACTATCACGAGTTTATTTATTTCAAACCAAAATATAAAAAAATTCGATTCTTTTTCCTTTTGAGCTACTAAGAATTTACAAATGTATATAACGGTGTGACGTGCCATATCAAATAGTCTCTAACCATTGTTAGAAACTAGAGAGAGAAATTGGGGAGTAACAATGATCATGCCCTGAACTATGAGAAAGAACAATACGACGATTGACTAAAGTACACTTGATATTACATCATTTTGCCAAACGACGAGTAAAAATCGTACTGTCCCTTTTGTATTTGCCGCCATTGGTTTTCCACTGCGAAGCATGCCGGGCATGAATGGAGATGTAACGTCTTTAGGAACCTTTAAAAACGCTATTCATACACGTTCTCTCTCAAAAGTAATTAATGTAATGATAAAATGTTTTCGGGGAATGGAATTGTGGTCAAAAAGCCGAGGTAAGTAAATTTTTGAAATTGATTACCAGAAAAATAAGTTATTTCAACAGAAACGGTAATGGAACGTTGTTTTTTCTTAAGCATGCCTTTAAAGTGTTAGTGCCACGTTTTTGAAAAGTGGCTAATTTTCGTTTTAAAACATCATTTGGGTTATAATAACAGTAGATCCAAATTAAAAAGTCTTATAGAAATTATTCATTTTGTAATATGAAAAATAAAATTGATATTTCACATACCTGATTAAGACGGAATAAATTATAAATATACCCCTGGTGACGTCATAAGAGGTTGACCAGCGCGAGACAGATTTCATTACGAGAGCTAAGCCTAGTTTTTAAACATCGCGCGCGCGTCAAATTCGATCACCACCTATCAATAAAAAAATAGGACTTGCGGAGTCGCGGTTCACGCACGCTCGAATCGTGACGTCACCAGGGGTATATGGAGTACCGCGAAATTTAACTGTCAAAATAGTTTGAAAAAATTCTGCGAGTAGGTTCCGAAAGCCGGGGTTTTAATAATATTTGAAAAATTATAATGCATTATATAAATAGATATTCTGAATCAGAAAGATTTGATCTTTCAGATGGGAATAAAACCTTTTAGTTTTAAAAATGGCGATTTTTGGTGACTCTAACACTTTAAGTTTCAATTAAAAAGAAAAATTAACATCTGACCTTCAGTCAAGTGATAACCTCAGTCTTATCGATACTTTTTAGGAGTTGATTCTAATCGAGGCATTTTTGATTAATTATTATTTGAAATGGCTGTTTATATATTACTTAAGCTATACTACATCTGTTTATAGAATAATCCTTGCTAAAATGATTACAAATGAACGCTAGGGCTTATTCTCTCTCAGTTAAATTTAGTATTATCCGTAATAGGCCTAGTGAACCAAAGAGTAGACAATTGAGGCCCGAGGTGAAACAAATATGGGTTTTGAAATTAGTGTCTGTAATGAAGATACATTAACGGTTCAGAGTGAGCCGAAACTTAAATACACGTTTAAATAATAAGGTTTCGATTTTATAATAGCAAAAAGCATCATGGTTGCATTTAGATCAGTGAATCGGCTAAATGGTAAACGGGTTGTAGCTGCGGAGTTTTCATTCTTTTTATGGTGCGCATTGGCTTTCATTGCGTCTACCCACAACTCATCTTTGTGATATTTAACGTTAACACTCATGTTGGCAAACTAAGAATATCGTTGATGTGAAACGAGACAATGTTTATTCTGCAAACCAGTTGTGAATGTAGCTATGAGAATATAGGGTTAACAGTTGAGACGTCGACAGTTGGGCCTTTTCAAACACATAAAGGTTATATCTCTCCTAAAGTTATACACTTCAATTCCTTTTTTTCCCAAGTGTCCAAGACATATCTTTATTGGATGTAAAATGTCTTCTGCTTTACTGTCTATTCGCTATGCTTAAAATTCGTAAATTTTTACTTCAAAAAAAAGAGGGAGAAATAGTTCTATATCTAGGTTAATAAGTTTGTAGTAGAGTCCTCTTGGCTCGGAGAGGTAATAATTTAATTTTTCCAACATGTTTAATTGTTGTTTTCGTTGTTATTAATAATGCTACAATTACAAAATTTGTATTCTCACACGTATTACAAAATTATAACTTACAAGTGTAAATGTAAATTTTTTAATAATATTTTTTTGTAGGTTTGACCAATTTACGAACCATCTCTTTTACTATGTAAGACAAGTTTAAGTTTGACCGTAAATAATTCTAAATCCACGGATTTTTATTGATGAAGGGTGAACTCAAAAATTTTGACGTTCTAATTTTTTCAGAAATTCCTTGATATTACACGCTACAAAGACGAGAATTTGAACCATACATCACTTCCAATTCGATACATACATTTAACAACGTTAACAGGACATCCCTATTTGACAGACGTTAGTTCTGATTTATATGGGGCCTTTACCAAAAAGGTACGTTTTAGCTAGGTGTGAATAAGTAACACAAAGTTTTGCGATACTGTTATGTGTGTCCTGCGTGTGTTTATCTGAACCCCAAAAACAACCGTGGCTAGGAACGGATTAAGGCCAGATCCACTAGCTATTATTGTGAAAGAAAATACATTGGCTCTCTCTATTCTTGGAGACGGTAGCTCTCTTAGATAAGACTTCATACTGCTCTTAATGTATATGGAGGGTTTTTTGTTTGGACGTAGGTTTTTTGTATTGTATTAATTGTTTCGCAAAAATTCCACAGAACTACAATTCGGGCCCTCAATATGTGGTTAAAATATCAAAAAGATCCACCCAGTAGTTTATTTTATAAAAAATAAAGTTGCAAAGGTTGGTTTTCATTTCCATAAAATTAATCAGCCCTTTTGGTGAGAAAGTTAAATTTTCCCATAAAAACAACATGGAGTTGTTCTGAAATTTAGCCATTTCGTCGCCACGCTTTTGAAATGAAATATTCGTTTGTTACGTTTGGAAACGGTTTTATATCAAAATATAAACCATTTTCTAGGAACAACTTTATGGTTTTTGAGAAAAACTAAGTTTAAAATCTAAATTTCATGTTTTTTAATCACGCTTTGACTTACGTTGTTGCACCCTATATGCACTGCCTCCTTTACTAAAGGCCCGAGAATAGAATTTTTCAAAACCTCTAAAAGTGACATTTTAGTTCGCCTCGTTAAGTCGCACCGTGGCGTTCGTTTCTATCCAAATTACGTCATTTTTCACGTGACTGTGACGTTCTTTTAACAGTTTTTAAGCAGTCGCACTTTCAAATTTTTCGAAGCCTTGGACGTGGTTAAGCAGGTGAAATTTGTTTTGAATTTTAAATGTGAAAACTTAAGAAATATTAAATACAGATTTTAACTTTCAAATGTTGCCATGATGTTGAAATATTATATACAGATTTTAAATTTGGCTATAATGTTATCTTAGATATGGATTTATATTTTTAAATTTGGCGATAGTGTTACATCAGATACAGATTTTAACTTTTAAAATTGCCTATAATTTATAATTTATATTTTATACGGTCTTTATTTCTAAAACCTGATTTTTAATATTTATTTAAATTATCTATATTTGAATTTTAATTACTTAAATTACCTTGAATGCAATTTCAACAACTAAATAAGGCTGTTAACCCCAAATGGCCAATCGGCCAATGTTGACCCAAAAGCAGTGAATGCGAACTGGCCTCATTTTTCCGCAAACGAGCGCCATCTTACGGGAAAAAAATGCAATCCTATACAGCTAGTGTACCCCCCTGGAGAGGCACCATACACGGGACTTTAGTAAACGAGGCAGTGCTATATGTCATTATCGCTGTTCTTGCTATTTCGTCTATACTTGTGGCTACGTCATTTATGACGAAGGTTTGGAAACTATGTATAGAGGGAGAAACTAAATCTTTTGTGCAATGGCCGCGCTTTGTCACCTTAAAGGGACTGTAAAGAGGTCGGCGGCAGTCTTGGAAATAGCACAGGTCCACAGGTCAAAAACCAGTTTATTAATTGCTCGGACCAATTTTTTATTCAAAATCCGGGGGTTACTGGTTCTTGGGATCAGTTTATTAATTGAGAATTTTATGAAAATTCAGGAGGGACCAGTTTAAAAGTTCTAGTCATTATAAATGTCTACTCCATGGATATAGTCTCCTAGCCTTGACTTTTTCTCATTCTTGCCTTCCTTGCTACAACCACAGCCTACTCGATCACGCTTTGGCTTCACACGCTCTAGAAGCCCCTACACACAATGTTTTTCCTATGTAAAAGCGCGCGTTGGTAATTTAGGGCTTTTTCACTCGAAAAATCTAAGGAGCCAGCTTTTAACATGACCGGCTATGGGAGGAACACAGTTATTTAGCCCTAATTTTGAAACTACTGGTGCAAATCTCTTTAAATTTTAAAGAGATGTGCAAAACAGCGTTTGCTATGTTTTGGAAATTTTAAAAAGTTTCCCCTTTATAGTTTTTTGTATATATTAGAACGAAAATTAGCCCTAATTAAAGGGCTTGGTCTTGGAACGGTTTAATAAGTTTCTTCCGTTTCACTTGTTCGAATGTGTGAGAGGCACATTGAACGGTTTCAAATTATGATGCAAAGTTTCAAAGTTTTCAAAGAAACAATTCACTTCCAAAACATTCAATAAAATTGTGCTTGTGCATAATCCTACAACCTATTTAGTCGCTTAGGGAAATTTTAAGATTGACTGATTGACTGACTGACTGACAGACTGACTGATAATCAACGCCCAGCCCAAACCGCTTGCCCTAGAAGGCTGAAAATTTGCGCGAACGTTACTCATAAGTAGTAGGCGCGTACTAAGAAAGGTTTTTCCAATCCGCCGCCATCTTAAAAAATGTCGGCCAGAAATGTAAAAAATCGTTTCTATGCAACAATGTCCGCGCGTTTCAACCGATTTCGCAAATATTTCGTACACTGCTTTCCTTTAACCTCTAGAAGGGCTGAATGCTCTTTTGGGCCCGATTTGTTGCCATCTTTTAAAATGGCGGCCAGAAATTTAAAAAACCCTTCTTTATGGAATAATGTCCGCGTGAAAAGTAATAAAAAATGTCCCGACGGGCTGACGGGCAACGCCGAGTGTCTTTGCTCCTAGGGTGTTACAAAAAAATTGGTCATCAGTAAAATCTGCCCATTATTTATATAATTTTGATGGAAGTTCTTATTATACGCGAGCGACGCCGCGGGTAACAGCTAGTTCGTTATAAAAGTTCTAAATTTTCCACGATAATTTAAAACCTTTCAATATGCCTTTCACTAAAATTTCAAGAGACTCGAACCAGTGATGCTGAAGGAAACAAATTTAAACTGTTTGAGACTAAGCCATTTAATAATGGTTAATTTTCGTTTTAATGTTGTTACAAAAAGCTTTGTAAGAGAAAAACTTTGCACAAAAATACCAAAACATATTGCAAATATCATTAATATTTCAAGAGATTTCAAACAGAATTTCCAAATTAGGACCAAAAAACGGTGTTCCTTCCGATGACGGAAATGTTAAGAGTTAACTCTGATTTTTAAAATAATAATTTTGCATCTATAGCCCGATAGAATGAGCTGTGCGTCAACGAAATAATCCCTTAATTTTTCAATAGGATTAGTAAAAAATAAATTTAGAATAGGGTCACAGGTCCCAAAAACCAGTTTAATAAGGTAGACGCTAGGGGTCACTGGTCCCGAGGACTAATTTAAAAAAAAATCCTATTGTCCAAGACTGGTCGGCGGACCGTTGTATTTTTTAAAATAGTCCTCCAGTAGTAGCAAAAATAGCGTTACACGTGACCCACCGAGATGTGTAAAGCCTAGTTGAAATAGGTTTTAACTACGAGTGTGGAAGACAGGGCTATCATAACTTATAAAAACTAAAACATCGAAGTAAACCTCTTTGTAGAGTTTTGCTTCAAAGTTGACCTACTAGTTGTTTTTACTAGGGCTGTGCGAGCCTTGATTTTTGGGTTCGAGCCGAGCCTCGAGCCTTGCTTTTTTCGGTAATCGAGCTTCGAGCCGAGCCTCGAGTCTTAAGCTGCATGTTCAAAAACTGGTTTCGAGCTTTTATCGAGCCTAAAATTTCAATGGCGAGCCTTAACGACCTTCAATTTTAGCTCTTAACTTGGAATGATATTCCTTTACACTTTCAATTTCTGGCCTTAGTAAAGAAAAAACCCTATTAATTCGTAAATATAACAGATAAACATTTATTTGACTATAATTAAACTTGAATCCTATTATCACTAAGCGAAATTACTTACGTGCATTGACAATCGCATTGATAATACAAACCAAGCGTATTTTTCTATACATAAAAGTAGAACTAAAACTTCAAGAATGATTTTTCATTTTTTTTCTTTGCCCAAAAGTGGAAGTAAAACTTACGCCAATCAAATGTGAGCTTACAAAAAAGGCACCAACCAGAATAATTTCCTATTTCGCGCGTCACTGCATTCAGGAGATTGTGTTAGATGGTAATTCTTGAACTTTAACCTAATCTAGAATCTCACAGACCCCTGACTGAACCTCGATAACTTTAAGCCTTGGTCTCTGCAGACTGCAGGGTAAGGCAAGAGGTGGACAGAGTACAGACGCTGCGAAGCCCCTTTAAGGCCCGTTTTCAATCAAGCTTTTTTGATCAAAAACGGAAGCTTTTGCTTGAAAAATCCCAGCAAAACGCGAAAGCAGAATATTTACCCGTTTTCAATCGCGCTTGGGCTGAAGCTTTAAGCTTGATAGGCGCCGCTTTTACTTGAATTTTTGTTCAAGCAGATATCTATCCTCCGTAGATATTTGCGTTAACTTTTTGCTTTCAAGCGCGATGGAGGTATATATTCTCTTAACGTCACAGTTTTATGTCCAATAGAGATCCTCCATTTTTCATGCTTCTGAGTGTGTGTTGACTCGGCGATTTTTAGTGTTATATTTTACATTGAATAACTTGTAACAATTATGCTATTATTGAAGATGGCAAAAAAAATAATAATAAAAGAAATGCTACGTTTAGAAAGATAGGCAGCTGAAAAAGGTGGTGCTGTTAAAAATTGGTGAGACATAAAGCAAACTTGTGGAACCGAGGCTTAACATACGCTGTCTTTTCGACGTGACCGCCATATTTGTTTATAGTTTTAGGGGCGAAAATGTGTTGCTACCCGCCCACTATCACGTGATATCGGTAACCGCGCGCTTTAAAAGCTGTGCGCGGGCAGTTTGAAAACGGTTAGGCCTAGTAGTTTTGCAGTTTGCTTTTTTCTCACGCGGTAGGAACGCTGATTGAAAATAACGCTTATTTTGCCACCACATTCGTAAGCAAAAAGTAAAAACTTTTTGCTTGATTGAAAACGAGCCTTAAGGCCGTCCGGCGAAAACCCCGCGAGTTAGATAACTTAAACTTGTAAATAAATATATTCTTTGGAAATAAAGTTCGATTCATAGAATCTATCGCCTCCTCTTTTACCAACCTAACAATATGTGGGCAACTTAGTAGAGTGTTTTCCGATCAGGCAGGGAAATAAGGTTTTAATAATTTTTCTGTATAAAGCAGACTGGTCGCGACTCTTCTATTAAATACAATTCCCCGTTTCCCACAATTAAATACATTTATCTACCATAAAATGGATAAAACAATTTTATTATTATAACCGTTTTTCCTCAATACAAGATTTGCATGAGGCTTTTTCTATTAAAGACGACACGCTATACATTCCACAATTTTTTTTCTCTCTCTTGTTAGGGATAAAACCTGAACAACTTAAATTTCTCTTTTGTTTTAGAGTTACCTGTTGACGGGTATTTCATTTTTTATTTTTGCATTGCATTTGTGTGTGCTAACCATTGTCACCAAGCGTGAATACTCCGTTCACCAGAATAACAAGCTCTTAATCGTGATGTTAATGAAATATCCGGAAGTTCTGGGCCTGTTTTCACAAAAATGTAAGTCAAGATGTTTTTATCTCTATAGGTTTTCCTCTACGTGCGTCATCTGACTTAGTTGCAATTTGATATAAAACGGAATTAATCTCAATGAATATATTTATAGCCAATATTTTGTTCGTTTCCGAGAATTTGATCAATAAGTTAAACGCGTAAAATTCGCGGAACCACGAAAAATCTTGAGTGTATTTTCTATTCTGACTTTAATAGTAGTCTTTGTCTTTTGGATAATAGTATCATTATTAAAAGTTTCGGACGTCACCTCGGAGGAAAATTCGCAGGCCTAAGTTTAATAATTATATCTTTGCATCATGATCTTCTTTTTTCCAATTTAGATGCTATTGAATTCAAGACTAAAAAGTTCGGAACATCGGTTCGGATCGCACAACTTTATATTTGTTGGTCTTGCTTCTTATTATCAACTCTTTTCATCTGTGGTGTTAAAACCAACTTCTTGCCCGTCAATAAGTATTTGATCAACAGAATTTCGGACCTCGAATCTTACCCGAATTCTAAACTTTTGCTGTGGTTGCGCGATGGCTTGGGATCAGCTTGTTATTCTGATCGGAATCGCATTAAGGTAAAGTCCAAATAAAAGTTAGAAAAAATGAGATCATAGTGCCAGTGAAGCCTCAAACTTTCAGTGACGCCCGATTTTCGAGGACGTTCTATGTTTTCGCAAGGCAGTTTATTGACCTTCTGACGTCATGTTTACCTGAGCAGCGTGGTCAGGAAAAAACATAAGGTAGTTCATTTACCCCTTGGCGCCATGTTGATTTTGACAACGTGGCCGGTAGGGAAATATATGTTAAGACTTTGTCAACGTAATAGATTCTCTTATCAGTGCCAATCATGGTAGACGTCCTTATCAGTTCGAATCAATTTTGCAAAGTGTAATGACGAGAAATTTTGAAAATGCCAAAAGTGAACAATTTGACTCTCAAATGGTGATGGTGTATTGAACAAGACGACCTAAGAGCTGGGCTCGAGAGAGTAGCCACATCGTACCGTACCAAACAGGCATACAGAAAATTTGAGTGAATAGCCCTTCGATGCGCTACCTTTAACTGTTTTAAAATGATTACTTCAATATTTAACCCCTGTAATAATTATAATAGTGTGACACGAACGGGAAACGATGAGCATCTTTCAACAGTGGTAAAAAGAAATACCCGTAAATACGCATTAAAAGAAGTACAGAAAATTCGAGTGAATAGCCCCTCGATGCTCTAACAAAAATTATAACCCCTTAATCCTTACTTCAATTAATTTACTTACGTTATAACTGTAATTTCTGGGTCGACAAGCTAGTACTTTCTTTTGAAATTTTTCTCGATTTGTGGAGAAATACACATAACTTCAAATAGTAACAAGTTAAGAAGTACCCGTCCCCAAAGATACAAATTCAGAAGTATCCGAATACAAATTCAGAAGTATCCGAATACAAATTCAGAAGTATCCGAATACAGATTCAGAAGTATCCGACCCTACAAATAAAGAGGGTTTCGCCGCCATACCCAACTCTTTAGAGATAAACTAAAGGAACAAAACTCGCAGTCTCTATCCATGAACCTTCTATATAATGGGCCAGAATCTTAATGGCGGATCCCATGTTAAAGTTTTCTTCCTAAAGTGTCCCAAAATAATAAAGAAAAAAAGCTAGCAGACGACAAGGTCTTGGAGAAAGCGTACGGTACAATGTAAACAAGTAAAATGGCCGCTTGGTCTCATTTCGCTAAGCCTTGGGACCAATGTTAATTTTTTGCATCTATCTGAAAGTAAAGTTTAATAAAGTAATCAAAAATAGGAAAAATGAAGATTTGCGCGCTGGGCAATTGTGAAAGTGATTCAAGGAAATTGAAATGGAAAAACATACGTTTTGTACCCTTCCCAAAACCGCCAGGTTTAATTACATTGTACCGCATTGCGCGTACCCTGGCGAGCAACTGCGAACAGACGTTGTAAGCAGAAAAAACCTCCCAGTTTCCGGTTCTTCTAGATTGAAGGCTCATGCCCTATTCAGGTTTTATGGCACAGTGGTAGAATGTTTAATTGATGCGCGAGACCCGGGTTCGATTCCTAGCTGCGTCCAAGAAAACTTTTAATAAAAATAAAATCTCTAACCGAGCTCAGTTCCACCTATGGGTGGGTTGATGTACTATCGAGTTCTTTTTAAGCTAAAGACTAACGATAACGAAAGGTAAAACTCCGGCCACAACTATTACCAGGAGATCATAACTACTACTACTATTCATATTATACATCCTCCTTGCTGGCTCTCACAAAAACCCTCTTTGCTGCGAAAATAAAATTCATCGCCAACGCCGAACTGGGAGAGGCTTATAAACTCAAGGAATCTGCTGGAGGATGCGTAACCTGAGAGAAATAGGCGGTTTAACTGTGGAACGGCTCAGGTCGGGTTGGATGCAACGAATAAGGGAGGAATAGTCGGACTCATTGGTAATTGGTCCAGAAGAACTTCAAACGAGCAAATTACAAGTGAGTCCAACTGTTCCTCCCCCATTTTTGGCGTCCCACCCAACTTGTGCCGTTCCAAAGTTAGCGCGCCTATTTCTCTCAGATAACGCATCCTCCCCCATCATCCTTGATGAACTTCTGTTTAAACTTATTTACATTGGAAAAAAACGGAAATAAAACATTTATTTTTGTATTAAATTTATGACATTTTAGCCCAACGAGCATTGCAAATTTTTAAACGATATGGACATGACTTTCTTGCATAGAAAATTCTACGACAATCCCGAAGTTTTTCAAAACTTTATTAAGAATATCACTGACAAGAAAATGATTTTTCTGGGTTACGGATCACGTATTTTGTGGTTACTTGATGAAATAAAAGAAAAACTTGTTGCAGACAAAAAGAATTTTTACGTTCGTATTGGAGAGCCTTCAAGTGACATACCACTTGCCATTCGTTTAGAACCTGACGCGGATTTTCGTTTGAAAGAACAGTTCAATTTAGTGTAAGTATACATTTGGTTAAAATTAACATATTGTGCTATTTTGGTTTGCAACAGCCATAAAGTTTATATGGTTAAGTTAAACAGCTGGACCAATGTTTTAGGTTTAACTTTCCCTTGTTAATCTACACAGGGAGCTCAGCGGTCCTAGAATTCCCAAGAAATCCTTTATTTTTGAACCCGTCCTATATTACCGTATAATTTCATGAAAGGTCGTATAATATCCTACATTTTTTATAGTTTTCGTATAGTTTGGCGTCAAATTTATAAAAATTTCGAGATCCCTTTTTTTGAGACCACATTTAAAGGGAATGCAGATTTACAATTTCATATCATATTTTAGCACGAAAGTGGTATTATATTACACTTTCAAGTCTCTACTTCCAAAATATCAAGTTTTTAATATAATTTAACCAAAGTTTCTATTTTTAAAATCCATTGAAAAATCACGAAAACTCAGTTTCGATATATCAATAATTTTGTCTTGTCGAGCTTGTTCGCCCGATTGATGACATCACTATGACGTGAGGAAGAAAAGCGCGGGAGCCGGGAATCCTATACGCGTCTTGAGCTTCTCGCCAAGTCGACAGTTTAAACTCTGGGTCTGATGGCAGAGAGAGTGGCACCATCTCACTGAAAAAATATATCTGTGACGTCGGCCTAAGGGAATCATTTTAGCCTTTCATAAAAAAGACTTCATATCATTTCATATGAAGCATTTTCAAATGCATATTGCCAAATAACCAGAAATCGGATAATTGAGAGCTTGATATTTGTGAATTCACAGAAATCAATTCTATCTTTTGTTATATAAAAGAGAGGTTTTTCAAACGAAGTTTCTCATTCCCTTTAACTAGACCGAAATAGCACTCGCTCAGAAATTTTATATGTTATATGATCAAGTTGTCCTTTTCAAAGTATATTCGAATTTATTTTTTGGAGATTTTTTCCACATAGCATAAAGTTCGCAGCCCAAGGTAAAGAACGGTCTGAACCAAGGGTGAATCCAAGAAACTCCCGAACCAGCACACCGGGCTCGGTCCCCCTCCGCCACGATAAGCCCTTGTGCTCTGCTCCACCAGGGTGACAACCCGATGGAGCGGGAGGGGGAAACCTGGTGTACAGTCCAGGGTCCCAGAGGTCCTATAATTCCAATAAAATCCTATGTTTTAGAAAATGTCCTATTTTACCCTATAATTTGACAAGTCGTCCTATTAAGTCCTATACTTTTGGGATGTTGAAGTAATTATTTTGTAATCCCAGCTGTATGACGTTTTAAACGCGGAATTGACAATTGTCAAATCAAAAATTCGCTGTCTAAACGTTAGTCTGACTCCCAAAACTTTCTTTCGAAATGACGTCAGTTTCATATGATATTCCTCGGCACCAACAACATCAAAGTTTTATATTGTTGTTAATAAAACTGTAAAGATTGAGTGAAAAAAAAATCGCAATTTCGATCACTTTTAAGATGCCTTCATTCTCAGGCAGTGTCTTTGTGGCTTTGTATAAGCATTCCAAGCTTTAGCTTATATCAGGGTATTATATTTTCTTCAGATAAACGAAAAAATAAAAAATTGTATTTCAGGGCTCTTGGAGTTTATGAAACTGGTCATGAAATCGCTATAGTACGCAAACAGTACTTTTATATAGGAAAGTTATTTGAGCAGCCAGCGCAACCTGACGATGCTTGGAGTCCACTTGGCATACAAATCATTTTTGAGGCATCAAAGCTATGCTTCGGATTACTCGCACTGGCGATAGTGGCACTCGTATTTGAAATATGTAAAGGATATTAAAAGATATTCCGCCTCGTTCAGATGCCAGATATTTAAGAAACCTTTGCTGGAAATTGTGTTCGGGTGACTGAACCCATTTTAAGTTATCGTATGAATATCGTATAGCTTTATTTTGTTAATAATTTGTAGATAAAGAATTTAAATATTTTAACTTGCCCATACCAGAGGTTTCACGCATTAAATTACATAATTGATTAAAATGAGCTCGCACTTTGGAATATTTCAGGAAACTAATATTGAACTTTTTTCAAAGTTGGAAATATTAATTTTCATTTAATATTTTGAACCTGTGTAATTTTCTCTGCTTGACAAATTCTTATTATAATAATTTTACGCGATAGTATTCGTTGGAGGTTTTAATACCCGACAAATGTTTATCGGCTTAGCCAGAAACAAATTCGGGTACGCGACGAGCAAATTTTTGATTACCCGAACCCGATTCGAAATCCAAAAATCACTACCGCACTCCTATCATTTAACCATATTGGTGCTGTCAAGATCACTCTCGTGAATATTAAAGACGGTAAAATTTAATTTTATTAGCACGAGGGGAATTCGCGAGACTTTCGCCGCTTTTCGTTCAAGGATTAATGACACCTATGACTAATCACCTATTTAGATATCGCGCTCTCATAGATGGAACAATGTTGTCATGATCAACCCTTTAGATTATAGTTATCACCTGCGATAACTCGCTTAAAAAGTTAGAGAATTGCCCCCAATGTATTTAAAACCAAAGCCTAAAAATTATATTAAAAATAAAATAAAAAATGTATTGTAAGAAAAACGTTAAATAGCACTAAAATAGCGTTGAACAAGTTGGGAAAACCAAAATTTTACCTCTCCGAGTAGAGAAGATTATAAAACCTTAAGTATCCAATGAAAACGTCGACTTTTTTGCCCTCATCCTTTCCCTAGCTTTAGGCTTTCGCATTTCCTCCTTACTCTCAACATTATCTTCCACCATTTTACATACAACAAATACTCACAAAAAGAAGCGGCAAAAACCTGCTGGCTCTTTACAACCACCTAGTTTCACTTAATCTCCAACTTCCAACAAAAATAATATACCGGTAGTTTAATTGACAACCTACTAGCATAGAAATTCTCATTAAGAATGGCTCCCGCGGAGCAAATAGGTCAATTTTCAACTAGGTGGGCGGTATCTCATTAGATTTGAAAAATATCATTTTTGATTTTTTTTTTCGGACTGTTATCTAAAGCTAGATGGTTTTAAGTCAAATAAATAATGAGTGTAAACACAATAGTGGAAGCTTTAGTCTTATTCAAAACATAATTGTCATTTTTAATCTCTACAATTTGCTTAAAAATGTCTATTTTAACCCTGACCAACAGTTTGGATTTTTCTAAAGCAATCTTAGAATCAAAGCTCATAAAATATTTATTCTCAAATTAATAATAAATCAAGAGGATTAAAAAATGTCAGTTTAATTTAAGTTTTTATCACGATTACACTCTACAGCTACACTACTCTTACACAAACAAGGAGTATAAACCCATTAGTTGAAACAGTATTTTTATTCAAATGTGATAGAATCCAGCTTATGTTTATCATCTCTGGACATTGGTAAAAATTCACTCCATTACTCCTAGGTATGCACAGGATTTTAGTCCTTTATAACTCAAATTCATCAGATTATGTTTTAAAAAAATGTTTCCTTATCATTGTGGTGTTTCGGGACGGTAAAAAATATTTAAATACGCCACTAATAAAATATATAGTTTCAACTTCTCAATTCTTTAAGAAAAGAAATTGAAGACACCCAAAGAGTATGAACAGAGGTGTGGAAGTTTCAAAGATGGCCGCGGATTGAAAACATCTTTCTAATTGTGTACCAACAACGCGAATGTGCCCAAAACAGGGAAACACAACCTATCACAATTACGATAGTTTTGCACTTACCAACCGTTACCTCTCTAACTGAGACAATGACACAACAAACTGCATTTGTTATTTATCCTAATTCAACTCCTCTACTCCGTCTCTATTAACATCAATACTCGACCTATTTTAACTTTCTAGAGTTTCCATGATTAATAATACAGTGGGCTAAATTCTTAAATACTCGCTCTGTATTAACTATGAAATGTGTACAGTGTATCGACTTTATACGCAATCTTCATTACTCGTCCTATATAAACTTTGACTATATGGTTTTAGTTATCACAGGTTTTTCTTAAATAATTTAATAAATATTATTGATATTTATTATTTTAATCGTCAATTACGTATTGCTATTCTAGTTAAATCGTTTATAGAAACGTTATTTCTATTATCATTTGAATCTTTGCTAATATAGACGTTTTAAGTGCAGCATGCACCCATTGTTTCGCCTTACACAATTAAGTAGTATATAAGGGAGTCGAACTACAGTTAAAAGCCAGAACAACCGCAATTGTGAAAACCTTTGGTGGACAACCCACCCTAGGAAGGCTAGACGTTTCTCGTAAACCTAGCTGATCGCCGCGAATGTCTTAAACCAAACGATGACGATGGAGTTAGAAGCCAATGAGACAGATTGGTGTCTATGTAGAATAGACGGTAGACCAGTAGATGGTGGTGTTTAGAAGCCAGTATGTACAGACTGGTGTCCAAGTGGAATGGACGAAGACCAGAAGATGGTGGTGATTAGAAGCCAGTATATGTACAGACTGGTGTCCATGTGGTATGGACGAAGACCAGAAGATGGTGGTGATTAGAAGCCAGTATATGTACAGACTGGTGTCCATGTGGGATGGACGAAGACTAGAAGATGGTGGTGATTAGAAACCAGTATATGTACAGACTGGTGTCCATGTGGTATGGACGAAGACCAGAAGATGGTGGTGATTAGAAGCCAGTATATGTACAGACTGGTGTCCGTGTGGAATGGACAAAGACCAGAAGATGGTGGTGTGAGAACTCAAGTAGAGGAGCCATTTCCGTGAATGTGAAAGCAGTTCGGAAATGGCGAACACGTTTGCTCCGATTTGGAAACTGCGAACGCGGTCACCCATACATGTCCTGCAATGCTTTCGAGGACCGAGTTTAAATAGTCACTTACGGGGACATTTAGAAAACGCAATATCTCCTCCGCTTTAATCGTAAAACCGAAAATATATTTCACTTTTATTACTTGTTTGAAATTGCATCTTAAAATGAATTCCAAATATTTTTAAAGGAAACTTTTACAAAATTTTCTTTACATTCTTTATGGGGACCAAAATCTGTGACGTATTTCCGGTTAACTTTGTCCCCGTAAGAATAGCAAAACACTAATATTCTCTATGCTTGAGTTATGGGTAACAAAATGTCTCAATTGAAAAGGAAACGGTATTTAATGCGTTAATATGATAAGCATAAGGCGTAATCTACTAACTGTTATTGTCAAGATTGATTTTGAAAACTTAAAAATAATTCTTGTATAAATTTAGAAAAATAATAAATAGTAATACGAAACCTCAAGAAACAAACCATGAAAAACTTGGAACAATGATCCACCTACCTAATGTCAAATAAAATTCGATTAAACTGGTATATATCAAAATTTTCATCAAGAACAAAAATCATTAAAGAAAGTAGGAACAATGGCCTAATAGAGAATGGTAAAATTCAATTTAACAAACAATTTAAAAAATATATAGGCCTTATTAAAAATAAAAGTTAGTTTTAGTGCTTTGTACGATACCTTACGAACTTTACTAATTTTCATCAATAACAAAAACAAACCAATAGAAAAATTTAAAATTAGAACTGAAATGGAAAGTATTATCATTTTCAATTAAACACCTATATAAAAAATTCCGAGGATATTTTTAGTAAGGTAAACGATACCTTAAGAAATTGTATTATTTTTACCTAGAGCAAAAACACACAAAACCGTTGGATCAAGGGTCCCCATAAGGATATTAATATCCAAAATTAGACTCTAAATGGTGTAAATTATAAATTTCATTGATAAAGGTTATTTTAAATAATTTTAGATACAACTTACGAAGTTTACTATTATTCATCCATATGAAAAATAAAAAAAAAGGTTGAGAAAAGGGTCCCCACAGCGGATGTAGTAATTCAAATTTAAACATAAAATGAGATTTATTTCAAATTTCAATTAAACAGGAAGAAATGAAAAACTAAGATATTTCTGCTTCGCATTATTTTCACCAAAATAAAAAACATGAAAAACCGTTGGCTCAAAGGTCCCCGTATAGAATATAAAAATGCAAAATTAGACACAAAATGGTTTAAATTACAAATTTCAAGTAAAAGGTTTTTTAAAATAATTTTAGACACGACAACCATCGAAGTTAGCTTTTATTCATCCACATGAAAGATAATAAAAAAACGTTGGGAATGGGGTCCCCATAGCGGATGTAGTTATTCAAATTTAAACACAAAATGTGATTTACTACAAATTTCAATTTAACAGAAAGACATCAAAAACACGAAGATATTTCTACTTCGTTATACGATATCTAGATAAATCGCATTATTTTCACTAAAAGCAAAAAACATGAAAAACCGTTGGCTCAAAGGTCCCCGTAAAGGGTTTAACAATCCAAAATTAGACACAAAATGGTGTAAATTTTAAATTTCAAGTAAAATGTTTTTTTTTTGAACACGACAACCGTCGAAGTTAACTTTTATTCATCCACATGAAACATAATAAAAAATGTTGGGAATGGGTTCCCCATAGCGTATGTATTAATTCAAACTTAAACACAAAATATGATTTACTACAGATTTCAATTTAACAGAAGGAAATCAAAAAGACGAAGATTTTTCTATTTGGTTATACGATATCTAGATAAATCGCATTATTTTCACTAGAAGCAAAAAACATGAAACCCCGTTGGCTCAAAGGTCTCATGTCATAGTCCACTCGATCACGCGCATCACGACGCAAGCTGCTGCCGAAAAGCAAGCTGCGTTTATTAAGTTCCTTGAACAATAAATATATGCCTTTTCCAAAATATTGATTGTTTTACGGGTCATTTCAGGTTGGCTTTGATTTTGCTCGGTTACAATAGAGGCATCCTTTTAAACTTGGGATTTGACCATCACAGTATCATAATTTATATAGGAAAGTGTATTGATAGACGCAAGCTTAAGGACAAGGGTATTTTCTTTAAACCAAAAGAGGTATTTTTTAATTCGGTTTTAAAAATATATCGTTTAATAGCAATAGAAATTTTAAGATAATAAGCCCGCACATTTTGTCTATATTCGGTCCAACGGGATTCGGTTCAATGGGACATTCGATCTAATGGGATTCGGTTCAATGGGACATTCAATCTAATGGGATTCGGCCCAATGGGCCAGCAGCTTCTGAATCATGCAGTAAATTAGAATCATAATTTAGATATAATGTTTAATTGAAATCTAGAATAAATCTGGATTTGTTTTTAACTTTGAGTTTTCACCTCCAGAATCAACGGTTTTTAGTTTTTTCATAATGCTATGCACAGAAATCTCTGAAATTTTCTTTCAAAGGTATAAAACATTTAATATAGCCTTGTATTTTCAATATCTTTTTTACTTGAAATACAGAAATGTCCCATCTCGTCTTTAACTGTTTACGTCCGTTATGCTGATCGTTGTTCCAAGGGTTTTCATATGTTTTTAGATTAACTAAATAGATGCCCAATGGTGTACTTAAAATAGGCTAAAATGTTTGACATATATCTCTATTTTTCAAATTGAGAATTAATCAATTTTTGTGTTTGAGGCCCTTCAAAATTGTTATTATTCTTAATAAATCTAATTTTATGTTTAATTTGTCACATTTACATCTAATTTGTCACTTTTATATCTAATATGGGAAAATTCATTAACGATTTTCATGTGGTTTTTTTCTCTGTTTAGGGAATTACAAAATTTAATAAGGCATTGTAAAGTACACTTCAAGTTACCCATTAAATATTAATGGAAACAATTCCTAAAAGACGCCTCTGCGACTTGGCCTCACCTAATTGTATCCCACTGTGTTTTAAAGGACAAAAAATTAAAGTTATTATTATAAAGTTATTATTTATATCAAATAGGGTTAATGACACACAGAATATATCAGATAAACTCCAATGGAAACATTGTCCAGGTCTAACAAATCCCGCAGACTTACCCACTAGAGGTGTTAAAGCATCAGAGCTACTAGAAAACGAAGTGTGGTTAAAGGGTCCATCTTGGCTCAGAAAACCTAGATCAGAATGGCCCGGGGGAAATCCAAGTATAGTTGGGTATGAATCCGAAATAAATGAAGAAAAACAGAAAACAGTAATGTTAGTTCAATCCGGAAAAATTGTCGGAATTCAGAGACTAATTAATCTCGAAAATTATAGCTCCTTCGCGAGAGTAGTTACAGTTACATCTTAGATTTTAAGATTTATAAATAAAAGTCGAAAGCTCCCAACGGAAAAGGGAACCCTAAAAGGTAGGGAATTAGATCTAGCTGAAAAGAAATGGATAAGGGCCATTCAATCAGAAGATTATTGTAATGAAATTGAAAGTTTAAAAAAAGGACAGGCAATAACCAAAAGTTCAAAGATCTATTCATTGAATCCTATATTAGATAACAAAGGTCTTTTGAGAGTAGGAGGAAGATTGGATGAAGCAAATTTACAATTTGAAATAAAACATCCAATAATATTAAGTAAACAACAACGCCTTTCCGTACTTCTAATAAGACGTAGTCACGTAGGAATGCTTCATTCCGGCATAAATAGTACTATATAACTGATTTAAGAGAGAGATATTGGATTATCTCTGCTCGTCAATTAACTAAAGATTTTTTGAAGAAATGTGTTATTTGTAATAAAATTAATGCCAGAGCCGGAAAAGTTAACATTGCGCAATTACCAAAATCTCGAATAATTGAAACTCCACCTTTCGAAACAATAGGCCTGGATTTCGCGGGCCCACTTTTAATTCGAAGAAAAGCAAAACAAATTATGAAAAAAGTGTATATATTATTGATAACTTGCGCCGTAACAAGAGCATTACACCTCGAATTACTAGGATTAATGAACACTGAAGAATTCTTGTTAGCGATGAATCGATTCATGTCAAGGAGAGGCATCCCAAGAATAATATATAGCGATAACGCTAAAACTTTCAAAAGGGCTGACGCAGATTACAAAGAAATTTGGAAGAATTTAAGTAAAAATGAAATAGAAGAATACTATGGAAAAGAAGGCATAGTATGGAATTTTATCGCTGAAAGAGCAGCATGTACGAACGAATGGTTAGAACAACAAAAACATACTAAAAAAGATTATAGGATCTGCTGCTTTGAATTACACCGAAATGGAAACCATATTAACTCAAACAGAGGCTATTATTAATTCAAGGCCTATCACTTACGTGTACAACGATCATAATGAGCCTAACCCATTAACGCCGGCTCATTTCTTAATTGGTCAAAGAATTAAAAGCTTACCAAATAGAAAAATAAAACAAAATGAAACCTTTTCAAGTACACGTAAAGAATTAATTGTTAGATGGAAATATAGGCAATTATTAATGGACAAACTGTGGAAACGGTGGAGAACTGAATACTTATTGAACTTGAGATCAGTTCATCACATAGAGAAATTAATAAAAAAGAACTCTGTTTTTAAACCTGGAGATATAGTCGTCATTCATGATGACAAACAGCCTAGGCAAAATTGGAGTATTGGTGTGATTACACAAACTCAACCTGGACGTGACGGACTTATTCGATCTTGTTTAATAAGACAAGCGAACGGGAATGTCCTTCGTCGTCCAGTTCAACTATTATATTTAATGGAATTAATTAATGAAAATATTAACTTGAAAGTCTATTTATGTAAATGCTTGTATATAATTACTCCGCATTCTGGGGAGTGTAAAAAACTTTGAATTAATGTATAATTGTTTGTATATATTTTCATATAAATTCTAAAATTCATGTAAAGAAAACTTGTATTCATATAGATCTGGTTGAAAGATACCAATACGAGGAAAAAGGGGAAAGATAGGCCTATCTTTGAAAAGAAAAAAGGGTCCCCTTTTTACCTAGAAAAATATCCCCCAAAATAGGGGGCAAAAGAAAAGGGCGCGAAGAGCGCACCGAATTCAGAAAAATAATTCAGACGAAAATTTAGCCTTGAAAGGATAGGCAGACGTTCAAATTGGTCCCCAAAATTAAAGAGGGAAAATGAAATAAAATATAATGTTAAAAGGTTAGGCTCTAAAATGAGAGCAAACGGTAATAATCAAAATGTAATAAAGTTAAAGGTTTATTAAAAAGAGTTCGGTAAACATTAAAAATAGTCTAGAATTTATTAAAAGTGAATTAAATATAAAAGGAAAAGATATATTTAACATGGAGCTCATCCCATTATCTTTCATCACAATAACTTTCCAACTCCCGTTTTTCTTATCCCAAAGATATGGCTACTTTTGAACCTCGTCAACTATGGCTTCGGAATCAATTAGTAATTTTGAGTTATTATTAATTTATTACCCCGAAACTCATAGCTTAAACTTCAATTCGTTCACTCCCGTCTTATCACAACTTTAAAAATGGCGACTAAAAATGAAATAGACTGGCTTGCGCTACCACGTGAACTTAAGATCGGCAGTGATTGATCTGCCTCTGAGAGAAACCCCAAAAATATAAAAGGACCTTCGACGTAGTGCTGGTCGGATCCAATAACTTGGAAAGATCCGAATACTGATTAGGATTACTAAGTACAGTAATCGATTACCGATTACTCCCAAGTTTAAGGTGACACCTACTTTTGAAATTTACGTAACACGTATAATACTAGAGATATTATTTAAATGCAAGTAAAATTTAATAAAAAAAAAACACAATTTTTGGTGCAGAAACAAATTTCATGACAAATAATTCAAACTTCCAATTTTACAAAATAGATTTTATTGAAAGTTTCGACAAAAATATTTAACTGAGTAGAAAGTGTTTTTAAAGATGTACTTCCGATGAGATTTGTCTTGTCTACACCATGCCATGATGCCATCATGTGACCATGGTCAAGGAAAAGTTGCAATACAAATGAAATGAAGATGTCTCGTGATTTTAAAACTCTAAAAAATTAAGGTTTGAAGTTAGAAATGCAAGCATTGAAACTTTGGAGTCCTTTAAGGAGCTTCTACGATCAGTCAGAATTTGACCCATTTTTGAAAAAAGTTGCTCTGAAGGTGCACTGGTTGCCATTACTGGTAGAACCTTTTTAGTTACTTTGGCAATATTCAGATAGCAGTGTTGGTTTTCTCTCCACCATTGCATACTGTCGTGATAGTGGGGAATAGTAGGTTCTTGAAGGAATCTTTTTACTTCCGCGTTTGCAGATACCCTTGGAGACGGTGGCGCTGGACAACTCAGAAGTGATATCCCTCTTTTCATATCCAAGACTTCCCATAAAGAGCCAGGCTTGGTATAGACATCAATATCCATTGTGCTTGAACTTGCTCCGCTTTCTTCATCGACGCTATGGAGTTCACGCGTCTCGGCTCTACGTCTTGCAGCGTGGCTAGTCGCGTCCAAAATCCATTTTTCTGCCTGATTTTCTGAATCCTCATCTGAAAATCCGTTCTTTTTCATCTTTGGGTCTACAAGGGTTGCAAGTGCAAACTGAGATTGTCTACCGAAGTTGCGAAATTGTCTTTTCTCCATTTGACTCATCAACGTTTTGCAAACGCCTTTTGAGAATTCGGAAGCTTACGACTTTTTGAGTAACACACCCGAAACATAAATAAAGTCGGAAGATCTAGGGTATTTTGGCTAGACATGATGGCGGTGGCCTCTTTGAACGGTTTTAAAATGTCAACCAATTCTTCGAAGGCTTTCACTTCGGCAGCAGATGGGAAGTTCAAATTCAAATTCAAGGACTCTGCTGTCGCAATAAGAGATGCATTTTATTCAAGAAAACGGGAAAACATGTCCAATGTGGAATTCCATCGATATTCAATATCATGGAATCATTAATAAGTTTGTGCTGAGGCAGTTCCAATTGCTTTTGCGTAACCACTAATCGATATGCAGATTTTACGCTTCGTCTAATGTGACTTACGATAGCTTTCACTGTATTCTTCATGATATTTATTTCTTCATCTTTGATGACTTCTCTGAATACTAAATTTACCTTATGGGTGAAGCATCCATGCCATTTCATTTTAAGCTCTTTTGTCACAGCTGCATGTACATCACTGGCATGGTCCGTTGTAATTGATTTAACTCGGTCATTAATTTTCCAATCGGTCATCTCTTGGTCTAACACTTTGGCCAGGCCTTTTGCTGAGTGGTTGGTTATCTTTTCAGCAGTAAGAGTAGCTCGTTGTAGATTAAAATTTTTATCTCCTTAATGACAGCCCAGGTAGCAATTCACCATGTAAATTTCGAGTATTTTGAGTGTTCTTAGTGTATATTAATCAAAACGTCTTGGATTTAACCAAGACCTAAAAAGTATCGATAAGAAGAGAGTTAAGCAAGTGACTGAAGGCCCAGATATTAAAACTTTTTTTTAAATTAAGACTTACATGCTTAAGATGCTGTTCGGACAGTGGGACTAAGGACGATCTTCCTCGTAGAGCTTAACATGGCGGGTGGGTAAAAAAGGAGAGGGCGTCGGACAGCCCCTTTAAGAAACTTATGTTCCATCACCCTATTCCATTGAATAAACTTAATTTACTGGTAGTCAATTTATTCCCTCTCAATAATTTGAAAAATTTACTTATCTCGGGTTTTCGAGCACAATTCCATTCCCCGTTTACATTTTATAACCACATTTATCGTTTTTAGGAGAGTACGTGCATGGATAAAGAATGCGCGTGAGGAATTTGGTTTTCACTCTACAGGATTGGCAACTCCCTATCTCGAACGACAGCCTATTCTGTATATACTCTGTTACAACATGGGTTGTCAGCACGCGTAAAGCTAGGTCTCTATGTAATCTAGCCTTGCGCGTGCTGACAAGAGACAAAAACTTCAGGATATTTTAAACGTTTTTAAATCCTGAAGATCCTGAAATCTTTTGTCTCTTGACAGAACGTACAAAGCTACGTTACATAGAGACCTAGGTTTACTCGTGCTGACAACCGATGTTGTAACAGAGTATATACAGAATAAGCTGTCGTTCGAGATAGGCAGTTGCCTATCCTATAGCGTGAAAACTATTTTCCTCACGCGCATTCTTTATCCATGGTACGTGTATGACATTGTGTCGTTAATAGGTTGCTAACATATCCGCGTTCATGGCCTGAACGATTTATAGTGAAACTTATTGTTTTTGTGCAAATTTCAACAATGACGGCAAATTCAATAGGGAAGTTATGATTTTTAGTCTTGGTTAAACTGAATATATGTAAGAGGGAAAGACACGGGGAAAATAGTTTGCCTTCCATCTCGGTCGATGGAAAGATCATAAAAAGAGTAGAGACGTCGAGGGGTCAACCCCCTGTATATCCCGAAACTGAGGAAGGATTGACATGTCTCATTTTTAAGTAGAAAGGGTCTATAGCAGCGCTACGACAGACAAGGGTCACATGGATCTATGCCAGGCCCATGGCGTCTCTATCATTTCTATGGTTCGCAAGCAGTAGGGGGTGCATACTATTCGAATTTTTTTAAGGGTGTGAGAGTGTCAGCTGGACTCAGCGCGGTCGTAGGCTGAAAATTCTGACTTGGCTATTTTGCAATATAGCCTGCGTTCACCGAGTCGCGTGATCTAGGAGGCTGTGACTCGACTCTGCTACTTAGTCTGTATACAGGGTGTTTCTGGAAAGTCTGGCACAAATTAGCAGGCATGTTCCTTGGGTCAAAATGAGTCCGAAAGGTCCTATGACGTTTGGAGGCGACGTTATGGCCTCTCAAAAGTAGGCCGAAAAACAAGGTGATTTTGCAGAATTATAGCACTAGTATTGTGGTTTTGACCCAATTGTTTTCGATTATTGAGCATAAGGCAATGGTCGAAATAAGTTCAAACCTAGTGGAAGACCGTGGACATGTTAAACGGCCAAAAGCGTTAATCCCTCTGTTTTAATTAATGATTGTAATTAAAGGTAAGGAAAGTAGCTCAGATATCGGTTACTTGTTTGTTCAGATGTACTGGTAACTGACCAGTCTTTTATTCTTTATTTGAATTAGACACATTACTTTTACAATAATTCGAATGAACCCCTTAATTTTTGTAGAACAATGTAATTGGGTTTCATTCGAATTATTGTAAAAGTAATGGGGTTCGATTCGAATTATTGTAAAAGTAATGGGGTTCATTCGAATTATTGTAAAAGTAATGGGGTTCGATTCGAATTATTGTAAATGTAATGGGTTCAATACGAATTGTTGTAAATGTAATGAGTTCAATACTAATTGTTGTAAATGTAATGGGTTCGATTCGAATTATTGTAAATGTAATGGGTTCGATTCGAATTATTGTAAAATTAATGGGTTCGATTCGAATTATTGTAAAATTAATGGGTTCGATTCGAATTATTGTAAAATTAATGCGTTCAATTCGAATTATTGTAAAATTAATGGGTTCGATTTGAATTATTGTAAAATTAATGGGTTCGATTCGATTTATTGTAAAATTAATGGGTTCGATTCGATTTATTGTAAAACTAATGGGTTAGATTCGATTTATTGTAAAATTTAAGGGGTTCATTCGAATTATTGTAAAACTTAAGGGGTTCATTCGAATTATTGTAAAGGTTAAGGGGTTCATTCGAATTAATATTTTAAAAG
The DNA here is from genome assembly GCA_019434445.1 of Phalangium opilio. Lineage (NCBI taxonomy): Eukaryota > Metazoa > Arthropoda > Arachnida > Opiliones > Phalangiidae > Phalangium > Phalangium opilio. The sequence goes on from JAEQBA010001295.1 coordinate 138,547, forward strand.
TAATGGGGTTCATTCGAATTATTGTAAAAGTAATGTGTCAAATTCAAACAAAGAATAAAAGACTGGTCAGTTACCAGTACATCTGAACAAACAAGTAACCGATATCTGAGCTACTTTCCTTACCTTTAATTACAATCATTAATAAAAACAAAGGGATTAACGCTTTTGGCTGTTTAACACGTTCATTGTCTTCCACTAGGTTTGAACTTATTTGGATCATTGCCTTATGCTCAATAATCGAAAACAATTGGGTCAAAACCACAATAGTAGTGCTATAATTCTGCAAAATCTCCTTGTTTTTTGGCTTACTTTTGAGAGCCCATAACGTTGCAACGGAGCGCTTTACCCCAAAACGTCATAGGACCTTTCGGTCTTCTTTTGACCCAAGGAACATGCCTGTTAATTTGCGCCAGACTTTCCAGAAACACCCTGTATATTCAGGAACAAGGTTAATGAAGGTATTAACGGTTTTTAAAGGAATATGGGATTTATCAGGGATAGTGCTGCATTTATATACTTGTCGCTGCTTATCTTATCTTCCTATATAAATGTAGTATTTCTAGTAGCCGCAGAGACTTCTGGTGGCACTCTGTATGCATTTGGTAGAATACTTTTATAGAAATTGAAATAGTAAAAAATATTTATAAAATAAAATTTGGTCGAATTATTTCGTAGTTGTCCTATTTCAAGCCGAGGAATGTTCTCAAAAACAATTACTATTTGGTGACGAATACCTTAAAAAGTACGTTGACACGGAATTTTGGATCAGCTTAACGCGTAATTGAGTGGGCTATTGCCTTGGTGACGAGGCCAGCGAAAGAAGGCATGACGCATTGACGCCTCATGAGAGTGGCACAAGGCGTACTTCTAGCCAGGACGATGTATACAACCAGCGTGTGAAATAAGGCGGTGGCACAGGGCAAATGACCAGTTTAAAAAATGCCTGGACCAGTTTAAAAATTAAATCGGAGGGGGGTCAGTGGTCCACGGGACCACTAAGAAAATTCAAGGGTAACCAGAGTCCAGACATTATCTCAACTATTTTAATTACGCACTTCTTTAGTTTAGCAGACGACGCGCCCTGGTCAATGGTCATGGACCAGTTTATTTATTCCAGGCCAGGGGGGTCGCTGGCCCAATGTCCAGTTTTAAAAAAATCCTTATTTCCCACCCTGTAACAACGCATCCTCCTTGCTCGTATCGGGCATAGCAGAGGCTAAAGCAGACTACGACTAAATCGTTTTGTCTGAGATACGCGTGTTATGGTATTTTTCATCACGATATCCCCTAAAAATGATAAATGTGGTTATAAAATGTAAACGGGGAATGGAATTGTGCTCGAAAACCCGAGATAAGTAAATTTTTCAAATTATTGAGAGGGAATAAATTGACTACCAGTAAATTAAGTTTATTCAATGGAATAGGGTGATGGAACATAAGTTTCTTAAAGGGGCTGTCCGACGACCTCTCCTTTTTTACCCACCCGCCATGTTAAGCTCTACGAGGAAGATCGTCCTTAGTCCCACTGTCCGAACAGCATCTTAAGCATGTAAGTCTTAATTTAAAAAAAACTTTTAATATCTGGGCCTTCAGTCACTTGCTTAACTCTCTTCTTATCGATACTTTTTAGGTCTTGGTTAAATCCAAGACGTTTTGATTAATATCTGTGACTTCGGTCTTAATCTTTATTAATTTTGTGTAGACACGTTGGTGATTTTATATTGATTATTTCAACGATTATTTCTGCATGCCGTAGAATAGGGAGCTAACAGTTCTGACCCTGAAACGTCACACCCTTCTATCTCTTACTGGAGTTTCATCCCCCCCTAACGGTTGGAAACAGTATTCTACGCGCTGTAATGCCGACCAGATAGGGGCTGCGTGACATCAGACTATCTCTTCCCCCTAGCCAGTTGTTAGCTCCGTATAGGAAGTGGTTCATCATTCAATAGAAAATTGTTGAGATATCGGAGCTATGGGAACGTCACATCAATATTTTTAGTCTAAATTGTATGACCAAAGCTGACAAAGATTGTAGTATCACACTATAGAGAGCTTTCAGATGGGATAGTTGTACGTCACACCCTCCCAAGTCTTACCGCTTTTCTGGTAGTCATATTGGGTGGTCTCAGCTTCATCCCTGCTTTAAACCCACCAATATGGCAGCGTAAATTACGTCACGAGACTCGGCTCCTCCTCCAACTGAAAGCTCTCTATTTCAGGTGGACCAAGACCAGATGCTCTATTACAAATTTTTGAGCCCCATTTCCAATGTCATTGTTTTAACAAGATCTTATTCAAAATGGATAATTTCTTTTAACCTTGATAGGAAATGAAACATATAGAATATGCCATCTTTAGTGGCGCTCTAACTTTAACCTAGTTTAAAGAACTAAGATAGTATTTTTTTGTCGAAAATGGCATTAAATTAGTAAACTAGCAATACTTTAGCAATATTTCGGGGTGAAAACAAATCCAATTTTGCAATATTTTGGGAAAGATGTCAATTCGATAATAATAAGAAATACAATAACAGGCACACATTTAGTTTTAATGTTATTAGCTCCGCCCTTAAGTACAATTCTAATTGGATTCAGCCTTTGGGAAATTGAAGTTGGTGTTTAAATGATTTGCCAGAATGCTAGGAGGTCAGGCAATGGAAGTATGCTTTGATTTATCATTAAATATAGGAAATAACAGGATTAAATTATTATTTACTTGTAATCATGAAATTAATGTTATTTTACGCCTTGTAAACTATTTTATTTTTAATAAATAAAGTTAAATGACAGTTACGGTAATTTATTGATGACAAAATTTAGGGTTAATAATATTATTTCATATAATAGTTAAAATACAAATAGGAATGTTTTTAAGTAATGCCTGTTTAAAAATTACTTTCAAGTGCTAAATTGCATTAAGAATGTTTTTGTTTGACTATTTTCAAGTTTTTAAACACGCATGATTATGATATTGGAAGGCCCAAAATATTTATTTAAATAAACATTTGGTTTGATACTTGGCTCGTTTATTTACAGCATGTAATTTGGGCTTAATTTCTCTAGTTGTTATTTAATTATGGTATTCATTATAAATTTATTCCAGTCAATAAATATATTGTTTTTTACGTTTAAAGGTAAAAGTTGCATATTTTAAAGGGTTTTTCCAAAGAAAATTGTTTTTGACACCAGAAAGGCTTTTGAGGATAATTAGCGATTGCGTCCTGCTGCCAAAAAATAGACCTTAACAGGGAAAAGCTAAGAGTAACTATAATTAATTTTAAATGAATCTAAAATGTAAGTTTCACAATGAATGCGTGAGAGGGATTAAAAAATGTTCAAGGACAGTCATACGTGAAGGTTGGATTTATAAAGTAAGAGACTTCAACATTATCGTATGAATGCCTATAATAATTTTGTTAATCTCTCAAGTGAACAATTCAATGATGAAAAAATATTTACACACATTTAATCCTAGGATTGTCAAATTGAGACTATATAATTGCCAGAAAAACAGTAAGCATGTGTTTCAATATTATATTTTTTTAAGGTAAAAAAAGGGAAGGGGAGTTTGTTAAATTAGTCCTAATATACTTAAAGATGCTTTTTAAAATTGGTAGTGATTTGTTGGTGTAGAATCTGCAGTTTAGTTCAGAGAGTTAATGAGGTGCCTTGTATTTCGTTAGTGACATCTCCAATCCAGTTGATTTTAGGTTTTTTCTATATTTATTACTATTGAACTCAGATGGCGTTCGGAGTTAATGTCATTAATTGTAGTTTTTTTACTGGTTCCATCGCGCTTGATTTTGTTTTGTTGATGTAGAATCTGCAGTTCAGTTCAGAGAGTTAATGAGGTGCCTTGTGTTTGGTAGCGACATCTCCAATCCAGTTGATTTTATTTTTTTTTCTATATTTATTACTATTGAACTCAGAAGGCATTACTGCTTAACGTCATTAATTGGCAGCAATTTTTACTGGTTCCCTCGACCTTGCTTTGTTTGGCAAATGTCCGTTAAACAATGTAATATACCATCATGGTATATTAGCTTTAAGGCGTTTTGATGAAAATTGAAATCCAAGGTTAATCAGTTGGTATTTTAGAGTAACGAGTGAAGTACTTGAGGTTTAATCGAGTGGTGAAGGAGGGGGGATTTGGGGTATTTCACCACCCGCGGACGCGGGGTAGTCAGTTCCTGTAGGGTAGGCATGCTGACAAGTCCCTTATTCCCTCAGGACCTTATGTGAGGGACGGTATACTTGGTCGGCAAGGGGTCTAGCGACTACCATCGACTATGCTGTGGTAAATGGGGTCCTGGGCTCGCATATCCAGAAAATGAAGATTGATGAAGAAGGTCTAATAAGTCTAGGCAGCGATCACAATGCCATGACGTTAACACTATCGTTGAGAAATTCTCGGGTGACACCCCACCACGCGGTTCAGAATCAAACCAGGTGGCGTACGGACGATTTGGAAAACATTCATGAGTACCGACTTAATGTAGAGGAGTGTCTAAGGGACTCAGAGTCTGACACCTATGATGGCTTCAAAGAAATTTTATTGGATGCCGCGAAGACCTATTTGGGTAAAACGGAACAAGATGCAAAGAAAAGGGTCCACAAACGCTGGTTTGATAAGGAGGTGAAGGAAGCCATTAAATTGCGAAAAGAAGCTAATAAAGAATACCGTAAGGCAACTCTGAAAAAGAAAAGAAACGCTAATATAGACACTTCTGAAGCATGGAGGACCTACTTGGAGCGGAAGGGAGACGTGGCTCGCTTAGTAGCTAGGAAAATAAAAGAAATTGATAAATCGACAGAGAATGATATATTAGCTGATAAAAACTCGCTGCAAAGAAATTCTGGAAGCTTTTCAAAGACCAACACAAATCAGAAACGATCACTAGAATTAAAGACTCGCACGGATCACTCCTTGACAAGCCACATTCCATTAAATCCAGAATAGAAGAATACTGTCGTGAGGTGGAAGCCGACTTTAAAAGACAACATGAACACATTCCACTATCGATAACGCCAAAGAAGATGTATCAAAAGCATTGTTGTCAAATGCTAATCTAATGGACGAAATCTCACTATGCGAATTGCAAGCAGCAATATCTCAGCAATATACAGACCTATAGCGCTATCGCAATGCATTTCAAAGTTGTACATGTCTATCCTGAAGGACCGCCTCGAAAAATTTGTTGAGAATAATAAGATTATTGGAGAACTGCAAAATGGCTTTAGACGAGATAGACGTGGCTCAGACAATCTGTTCATCGTAACCCAGACCATTGAAATGGCTAAATTAGAAAATAGAGAGGTATACTTGGGGTTTTTGGACCTGAAGAAAGCCTATGACAGTGTTAACCGTCAAAAACTATGGAGTACTATGGCCGAACTGGGTATACCAACAACACTTGTTAACCATATATCCCAACTTTACAACGATACTCACTATCGCTATTGGCTTGGAGATACGAAGACGGACTTTGTAGAGAGTACAGTTGGTCTTAAACAAGGTTGTCCATTATCTCCTATTCCCTTCGCGCTGTACCTAGAACCGTTGGAAAAGAACTTACTGGCGTCTCACAAAGGTTACCATTTTAAACACCCATCGTACGCGACACTCGATTTTATGATACCCGGCGTTTTTTTCGCGGACGATATTTGCGTCATGGCTGAAACCGAAGTCACACTAAATGATCTCTTAAAATTTGCGGCGACTACGCGAATGACTTCGGATAACTATTTTGCCCGAATAAATGTCAAGTCTTGCACTTGGAAGCAACAAGGTACCGGATATCCCCATAACTCTCCAAGGAAGCGAACTACGGATCGTAGAAGAGGCGACTTACCTGGGAATATCATTTACCCGCATGACGAGTACCTGGCAACCTTCGAAAAACATCTCGCTAGTAAAGCAAATCGACTTCTCGGAGCTATTAAACACAAAGGTTGCCACTCTTACAACAAATACCGTGTCATTCGTTCACTGTGGAAGAGCGTAGCTGTACCGGCCTAACCTATGGCAATGAAGTGCTATGCTTTAGGGACTATACTACGAAAGCGTGTGAACGTGCCCAATTCGCTGCTGGCAAAGCCGCTGTTGGCGGAAATTTTATGACAGCATCCTCGGCTATAAGTGGCGAAATGGCATGGTCTACCTTTGTTTCCCGAGAGGCTAAAAGTAAATTAAGGTACCTTGGTCGCCTTATATTCATGGACGAAACCCGGATCGCCAAAAACATTTACCGCTACCTACGAGCTACGGGACTTAGAACCCGCTGGATTAATCGGCTGTCTTTTCTCGATAAAACGTATGGATGTGGTTCTAGCAGAGTAGGGGCCACTAACACTACAGACTGGAAAGAGATCGTGGATAAGTCTGTTCGAGATCTCGCCGAACAGAAGTGGCGGGCCGAACTCGAACGCCACCAAAGCCTGACTGCTTACCGCGCCAAATCGTCTCCATCGGTGGAAACGTTTTACTCCAATGGGAAGGAAAGCGAACTCCTCTTTTTGGCAAGAACTGGTGCATTACCCACAGCGGCCCGAAGAGCAAAATTTTGGGGAAGATCCACTGTGCCCGAGATGTGGTTCTGAGCGTGAGGATATACCACACATCCTTTTAGAGTGTCCCGCATTTGCACAATTCCGAGACAATGATCCGGGAACGTCAAATAAAAAGATAATTTGTTACTTAGTCTTGGTTTTACGGGTCTAGACAAAGCCAAGAACGTGAGACGCACCAAAGCCCTTCTACTTGCTTGGAACAATCTGAGACAATTTCCTGCCGCCACAACCACCGCGCCTTAAAATTTGAACCGTTTAATATTAATAATAATAAAAAATAATAATAAAAAAAAAGTTCTAAAATGTACAAAACAAAACTTGAGAGCAGCCTAACTGCTCCTCCCTGTTTGAAAAGGGATTCACTGTATGTGATAAGCAAATAAATATTCATTCATTCATTCCTCAAAACTTTGTTGCCCAGAAGCTTGGCTTACAGGAGTGCGCCCAACTCCCAACATAGTCAAGCACATAATTTTAGTAACAAACCATTGCTGTTCTAAATTTAACAACGTTGAGGCAACTTTTTGCCCGAAAAAGGTTTTTTCGCGAATCTATAGCTGTTATGAACTTCTATTGTGTTGATGAACTTGTAGGCACGGCTTGCCAAACCGTAACGTAATTATATAGGGAAACCAAAGAGTTGACATGTATTATTTGGCCTTGATACAGCTTGATGTTCTTTAGACACTGACTCAAGCCAAAAGAAAGGTTATTTCTTTGAATATCTTTGCTGTTCTTAATCCAAAGACGCTCTCACTCTTTGAACACGCCAGTATAAAGTGTCTGTTATTTCGGTGGAGAAGTTGAAATATTTCTTGATTTGTCTATCGAAGTCTTGTTGTGGGTTTTTACAATGATGATGATCATCATATTTTGAGCTGTGTTAGGTTTAATCTTTTACTACACTGGTAATAGCTATGATGAATTATCTTTCTGTTGAAGCTTAGCAGTTGGCACGTGTGATACGATACGCATGTAGTTGTACGAAATAGTCTTTAAATTGTATGTTTCAAACTTGAAAATATACACTGCTTGTAGTATTTATTTCGGATAATTTTGATCTTCGTTATATTAGTTATGTAAAGGGGCGGGGGTTGAAAGAAAACTTTACAATTACTGGCAATTATATGTGTCCTCATTTAATATAAGATTTTGAGGGTCAATTTTTAAAATTTTGTCACGAAACTCTTAACTTTAAGTTTGGAAACAGTGCTGCTAGAACATGGCAATTTGTTTTGCGCGTGGGTTACCAAAGGGACAATGAAAAGGTATTAATTTTTGGGGAAAAAAATATTCCAGAGGCTTTGCAAATTGACCCCTGTTGGATTTACGCAATGCAACTGCCACGCAGACTACCCCGCTGGTGAGAAACACAAAGAGGACTATGCAAAACTTCCTGGAATATAATTGGAAAAATGGGTTTAGTTGTTTTTAATTACAGGGTAATGTCTATATATACTGGTAACCACAATTTGGGAAATAATTTCACACTTTATAAAAAACAAATTATACAACAGTAGTAGGATATTAGTTATAGGACAAATTAATAAGTTCATATGGCTTTCTTTAAGCCTAACTAATAAATAGTTTAAAATCAAAATTTGTAAGTGGCATCGGATTTGGGACGGGTAAAACATTATTGATAAGTTATAGAAAGAAAAGGTTA
>JAEQBA010001296.1:0-49143 GCA_019434445.1 Phalangium opilio
CGATAAATTTAACAAGTGGGGACCTTCACAGTCATTTCAACAGACAAGTGGGGTCTTTTAAACACACATTTCTAATTTCATGTATATTTTAATTTTATAGTTTAAATATTGATTATTAAATGAAATTTAGGTAATCGGACCTTTTAAAGGCTTAACACTTAAGTTTGAGCTGATTTCAGGTTTACAAGTGGGACCTAAACAGTCTTCCAACCTTATATCTGGGGACATTGTGTATAAATATTAGTTTTGAATTAGTGTCAAAGCCTATATGGTTCAATCAAGTATTTCAATTCATTTTCACACTCGATAAATTTACAAGTGGGGACCTTCACCGTCATTTCAACAGACAAGTGGGGTCTTTTAAACACACATTTTCTAATTTCATGTATATTTAAATTTATAGTTAAATATTGATTATTATAATGAAATTTAGGTAATCGGACCTTTAAAGGCTAACACTTAAGTTTTGAGCTGATTTCAGGTTTACAAGTGGGGACCTAAACAGTCTTCCAACCTTATATCTGGGGACAATTGTGTATAAATTATTAGATTTTTATAGTGTCGAAGCCTATATGGTTCATCAGGTATTTCAATTTCATTTTTCACACTCGATAAATTTACAAGTGGGGACCTTCACCGTCATTTCAACAGACAAGTGGGGTCTTTTAAACACACATTTCTAATTTCATGTATATTTTAATTTTATAGTTTAAATATTGATTATTATAATGAAATTTAGGTAATCGGACCTTTAAAGGCTTAACACTTAAGTTTTGAGCTGATTTCAGGTTTACAAGTGGGGACCTAAACAGTCTTCCAACCTTATCTATGGGGACATTTGTGTATAAATTATTAGATTTGAATTAGTGTCAAAGCCTATATGGTTCAATCAAGTATTTCAATTTCATTTTTCACACTCGATAAATTTACAAGTGGGGACCTTCACCGTCATTTCAACAGACAAGTGGGGTCTTTTAAACACACATTTTCTAATTTCATGTATATTTTAATTTTATAGTTTAAATATTGATTATTATAATGAAATTTAGGTAATCGGACCTTTTAAAGGCTTAAAACTTAAGTTTTGAGCTGATTTCAGGTTTACAAGTGGGGACCTAAACAGTCTTCCAACCTTATATCTGGGGACATTTGTGTATAAATTATTAGATTTTGTATTAGTGTCAAAGCCTATATGGTTCAATCAAGTATTTCAATTTCATTTTTCACACTCGATAAATTTACAAGTGGGGACCTTCACAGTCATTTCAACAGACAAGTGGGGTCTTTTAAACACACATTTTCTAATTTCATGTATATTTTAATTTTATAGTTTAAATATTGATTATTATAATGAAATTTAGGTAATCGGACCTTTAAAGGCTTAACACTTAAGTTTTGAGCTGATTTCAGGTTTACAAGTGGGGACCTAAACAGTCTTCCAACCTTATACTGGGGACATTTGTGTATAAATTATTAGATTTTTATAGTGTCAAAGCCTATATGGTTCAATCAAGTATTTCAATTTCATTTTTCACACTCGATAAATTACAAGTGGGGACCTTCACAGTCATTTCAACAGACAAGTGGGGTCTTTTAAAAACACACATTTTCTAATTTCATGTATATTTTAATTTTATAGTTTAAAATATTGATTATTATAATGAAATTAGGTAATCGGACCTTTAAAGGCTTAACACTTAAGTTTTGAGCTGATTTCAGGTTTACAAGTGGGGACCTAAATTCCAACCTTATATGGGGACATTTGTGTATAAATTATTAGATTTTGAATTAGTGTCAAAGCCTATATGGTTCAATCAAGTATTTCAATTTCATTTTCACACTCGATAAATTTACAAGTGGGGACCTTCACAGTCATTTCAACAGACAAGTGGGGTCTTTTAAACACACATTTCTAATTTCATGTATATTTTAATTTTATAGTTTAAATATTGATTATTATAATGAAATTTAGGTAATCGGACCTTTTAAAGGCTTAACACTTAAGTTTTGAGCTGATTTCAGGTTTACAAGTGGGGACCTAAACAGTCTTCCAACCTTATATCTGGGGACATTTGTGTATAAATTATTAGATTTTATTAGTGTCGAAGCCTATATGGTTCATCAAGTATTTCAATTTCATTTTCACACTCGATAAATTTACAAGTGGGGACCTTCACAGTCATTTCAACAGACAAGTGGGGTCTTTTAAACACACATTTTCTAATTTCATGTATATTTTAATTTATAGTTTAAATATTGATTATTATAATGAAATTTAGGTAATCGGACCTTTTAAAGGCTTAACACTTAAGTTTTGAGCTGATTTCAGGTTTACAAGTGGGGACCTAAACAGTCTTCCAACCTTATATCTGGGGACATTTGTGTATAAATTATTAGATTTTGAATTAGTGTCAAAGCCTATATGGTTCAATCAAGTATTTCAATTTCACGCGCCGGGTCCAAACCTCACATCGATAAGTTACAATTGTGGGGACCTAAAAAGTCTACAACCATTAATCCTGGGGACATTTGTGTATAAATTATTAGATTTTGAATTAGTGTCAAAGCCTATATGGTTCAATCAAGTATTTCAATTTCATTTTTCACACTCGATAAATTTACAAGTGGGGACCTTCACCGTCATTTCAACAGACAAGTGGGGTCTTTTAAACACACATTTTCTAATTTCATGTATATTTTAATTTTATAGTTTAAATATTGATTATTATAATGAAATTTAGGTAATCGGACCTTTTAAAGGCTTAACACTTAAGTTTTGAGCTGATTTCAGGTTTACAAGTGGGGACCTAAACCGTCTTCCAACCTTATATCTGGGGACATTGTGTATAAATTATTAGATTTTTATTAGTGTCGAAGCCTATATGGTTCATCAAGTATTTCAATTTCATTTTTCACACTCGATAAATTTACAAGTGGGGACCTTCACGTCATTTCAACAGACAAGTGGGGTCTTTTAAACACACATTTTCTAATTTCATGTATATTTTAATTTTATAGTTTAAATATTGATTATTATAATGAAATTTAGGTAATCGGACCTTTTAAAGGCTTAACACTAAGTTTTGAGCTAATTTCAGGTTTACAAGTGGGGACCTAAACAGTCTTCCAACCTTATATCTGGGGACATTTGTGTATAAATTATTAGATTTTATTAGTGTCGAAGCCTATATGGTTCATCAAGTATTTCAATTTCATTTTTCACACTCGATAAATTTACAAGTGGGGACCTTCACAGTCATTTCAACAGAAGTGGGTCTTTTAAACACACATTTCTAATTTCATGTATATTTTAATTTTATAGTTTAAATATTGATTATTATAATGAAATTTAGGTAAGACCTTTTAAAGGCTTAACACTTAAGTTTTGAGCTGATTTCAGGTTTACAAGTGGGGACCTAAACAGTCTTCCAACCTTATATCTGGGGACATTTGTGTATAAATTATTAGATTTTTATAGTGTCGAAGCCTATATGGTTTCATCAGGTATTTCAATTTCATTTTTCACACTCGATAAATTTACAAGTGGGGACCTTCACAGTCATTTCAACAGACAAGTGGGGTCTTTTAAACACACATTTTCTAATTTCATGTATATTTTAATTTTATAGTTTAAATATTGATTATTATAATGAAATTTAGGTAATCGGACCTTTTAAAGGCTTAACACGTAAGTTTTGAGCTGATTTCAGGTTTACAAGTGGGGACCTAAACAGTTCTGAGGACATTTGTGTATAAATTATTAGATTTTGAATTAGTGTCAAAGCCTATATGGTTCAATCAAGTATTTCAATTTCATTTTTCACACTCGATAAATTTACAAGTGGGGACCTTCACCGTCATTTCAACAGACAAGTGGGGTCTTTTAAACACACATTTTCTCTTTTCATGTATATTTTAATTTTATAGTTTAAATATTGATTATTATAATGAAATTTAGGTAATCGGACCTTTTAAAGGCTTAACACGTAAGTTTTGAGCTGATTTCAGGTTTACAAGTGGGGACCTAAACAGTCTTCCAACCTTATATCTGGGGACATTTGTGTATAAATTATTAGATTTATTACTAGTGTCGAAGCCTATATGGTTTCATCAGGTATTTCAATTTCATTTTTCACACTCGATAAATTTACAAGTGGGGACCTTCACAGTCATTTCAACAGACAAGTGGGGTCTTTTAAACACACATTTTCTAATTTCATGTATATTTTAATTTTATAGTTTAAATATTGATTATTATAATGAAATTTAGGTAATCGGACCTTTTAAAGGCTTAACACGTAAGTTTTGAGCTGATTTCAGGTTTACAAGTGGGGACCTAAACAGTCTTCCAACCTTATATCTGGGGACATTTGTGTATAAATTATTAGATTTTGAATTAGTGTCAAAGCCTATATGGTTCAATCAAGTATTTCAATTTCATTTTTCACACTCGATAAATTTACAAGTGGGGACCTAAACAGTCTTCCAACCTTATATCTGGGGACATTTGTGTATAAATTATTAGATTATGAATTAGTGTCAAAGCCTATATGGTTCAATCAAGTATTTCAATTTCATTTTTCACACTCGATAAATTTACAAGTGGGGACCTTCACCGTCATTTCAACAGACAAGTGGGGTCTTTTAAACACACATTTTCTAATTTCATGTATATTTTAATTTTATAGTTTAAATATTGATTATTATAATGAAATTTAGGTAATCGGACCTTTTAAAGGCTTAACACTTAAGTTTTTAGCTAATTTCAGGTTTACAAGTGGGGACCTAAACAGTCTTCCAACCTTATATCTGGGGACATTTGTGTATAAATTATTAGATTTATTACTAGTGTCGAAGCCTATATGGTTTCATCAGGTATTTCAATTTGATTTATCACACTCGATAAATTTACAAGTGGGGACCTTCACAGTCATTTCAACAGACAAGTGGGGTCTTTTAAACACACATTTTCTAATTTCATGTATATTTTAATTTTATAGTTTAAATATTGATTATTATAATGAAATTTAGGTAATCGGACCTTTTAAAGGCTTAACACTTAAGTTTTGAGCTAATTTCAGGTTTACAAGTGGGGACCTAAACAGTCTTCCAACCTTATATCTGGGGACATTTGTGTATAAATTATTAGATTTATTACTAGTGTCGAAGCCTATATGGTTTCATCAGGTATTTCAATTTGATTTTTCACACTCGATAAATTTACAAGTGGGGACCTTCACAGTCATTTCAACAGACAAGTGGGGTCTTTTAAACACACATTTTCTAATTTCATGTATATTTTAATTTTAAAGTTTAAATATTGATTATTATAATGAAATTTAGGTAATCGGACCTTTTAAAGGCTTAACACGTAAGTTTTGAGCTGATTTCAGGTTTACAAGTGGGGACCTAAACAGTCTTCCAACCTTATATCTGGGGACATTTGTGTATAAATTATTAGATTTATTACTAGTGTCGAAGCCTATATGGTTTCATCAGGTATTTCAATTTGATTTTTCACACTCGATAAATTTACAAGTGGGGACCTTCACAGTCATTTCAACAGACAAGTGGGGTCTTTTAAACACACATTTTCTAATTTCATGTATATTTTAATTTTATAGTTTAAATATTGATTATTATAATGAAATTTAGGTAATCGGACCTTTTAAAGGCTTAACACGTAAGTTTTGAGCTGATTTCAGGTTTACAAGTGGGGACCTAAACAGTCTTCCAACCTTATATCTGGGGACATTTGTGTATAAATTATTAGATTTTGAATTAGTGTCAAAGCCTATATGGTTCAATCAAGTATTTCAATTTCATTTTTCACACTCGATAAATTTACAAGTGGGGACCTAAACAGTCTTCCAACCTTATATCTGGGGACATTTGTGTATAAATTATTAGATTTTGAATTAGTGTCAAAGCCTATATGGTTCAATCAAGTATTTCAATTTCATTTTTCACACTCGATAAATTTACAAGTGGGGACCTTCACCGTCATTTCAACAGACAAGTGGGGTCTTTTAAACACACATTTTCTAATTTCATGTATATTTTAATTTTATAGTTTAAATATTGATTATTATAATGAAATTTAGGTAATCGGACCTTTTAAAGGCTTAAAACGTAAGTTTTGAGCTGATTTCAGGTTTACAAGTGGGGACCTAAACAGTCTTCCAACCTTATATCTGGGGACATTTGTGTATAAATTATTAGATTTTGTACTAGTGTCGAAGCCTATATGGTTCCATCAGGTATTTCAATTTCATTTTTCACACTCGATGAATTTACAAGTGGGGACCTTCACAGTCATTTCAACAGACAAGTGGGGTCTTTTAAACACACATTTTATAATTTCATGTATATTTTAATTTTATAGTTTAAATATTGATTATTATAATGAAATTTAGGTAATCGGACCTTTTAAAGGCTTAACACGTAAGTTTTGAGCTGATTTCAGGTTTACAAGTGGGGACCTAAACAGTCTTCCAACCTTATATCTGGGGACATTTGTGTATAAATTATTAGATTTATTACTAGTGTCAAAGCCTATATGGTTCAATCAAGTATTTCAATTTCATTTTTCACACTCGATAAATTTACAAGTGGGGACCTTCACCGTCATTTCAACAGACAAGTGGGGTCTTTTAAACACACATTTTCTAATTTCATGTATATTTTAATTTTATAGTTTAAATATTGATTATTATAATGAAATTTAGGTAATCGGACCTTTTAAAGGCTTAACACTTAAGTTTTGAGCTAATTTCAGGTTTACAAGTGGGGACCTAAACAGTCTTCCAACCTTATATCTGGGGACATTTGTGTATAAATTATTAGATTTTGAATTAGTGTCAAAGCCTATATGGTTCAATCAAGTATTTCAATTTCATTTTTCACACTCGATAAATTTACAAGTGGGGACCTAAACAGTCTTCCAACCTTATATCTGGGGACATTTGTGTATAAATTATTAGATTTTGAATTAGTGTCAAAGCCTATATGGTTTCATCAGGTATTTCAATTTCATTTTTCACACTCGATAAATTTACAAGTGGGGACCTTCACAGTCATTTCAACAGACAAGTGGGGTCTTTTAAACACACATTTTCTAATTTCATGTATATTTTAATTTTATAGTTTAAATATTGATTATTATAATGAAATTTAGGTAATCGGACCTTTTAAAGGCTTAACACTTAAGTTTTTAGCTAATTTCAGGTTTACAAGTGGGGACCTAAACAGTCTTCCAACCTTATATCTGGGGACATTTGTGTATAAATTATTAGATTTATTACTAGTGTCGAAGCCTATATGGTTTCATCAGGTATTTCAATTTGATTTATCACACTCGATAAATTTACAAGTGGGGACCTTCACAGTCATTTCAACAGACAAGTGGGGTCTTTTAAACACACATTTTCTAATTTCATGTATATTTTAATTTTATAGTTTAAATATTGATTATTATAATGAAATTTAGGTAATCGGACCTTTTAAAGGCTTAACACGTAAGTTTTGAGCTGATTTCAGGTTTACAAGTGGGGACCTAAACAGTCTTCCAACCTTATATCTGGGGACATTTGTGTATAAATTATTAGATTTTGAATTAGTGTCAAAGCCTATATGGTTCAATCAAGTATTTCAATTTCATTTTTCACACTCGATAAATTTACAAGTGGGGACCTAAACAGTCTTCCAACCTTATATCTGGGGACATTTGTGTATAAATTATTAGATTTTGAATTAGTGTCAAAGCCTATATGGTTCAATCAAGTATTTCAATTTCATTTTTCACACTCGATAAATTTACAAGTGGGGACCTTCACCGTCATTTCAACAGACAAGTGGGGTCTTTTAAACACACATTTTCTCTTTTCATGTATATTTTAATTTTATAGTTTAAATATTGATTATTATAATGAAATTTAGGTAATCGGACCTTTTAAAGGCTTAACACGTAAGTTTTGAGCTGATTTCAGGTTTACAAGTGGGGACCTAAACAGTCTTCCAACCTTATATCTGGGGACATTTGTGTATAAATTATTAGATTTATTACTAGTGTCGAAGCCTATATGGTTTCATCAGGTATTTCAATTTCATTTTTCACACTCGATAAATTTACAAGTGGGGACCTTCACAGTCATTTCAACAGACAAGTGGGGTCTTTTAAACACACATTTTCTAATTTCATGTATATTTTAATTTTATAGTTTAAATATTGATTATTATAATGAAATTTAGGTAATCGGACCTTTTAAAGGCTTAACACGTAAGTTTTGAGCTGATTTCAGGTTTACAAGTGGGGACCTAAACAGTCTTCCAACCTTATATCTGGGGACATTTGTGTATAAATTATTAGATTTTGAATTAGTGTCAAAGCCTATATGGTTCAATCAAGTATTTCAATTTCATTTTTCACACTCGATAAATTTACAAGTGGGGACCTAAACAGTCTTCCAACCTTATATCTGGGGACATTTGTGTATAAATTATTAGATTTTGAATTAGTGTCAAAGCCTATATGGTTCAATCAAGTATTTCAATTTCATTTTTCACACTCGATAAATTTACAAGTGGGGACCTTCACCGTCATTTCAACAGACAAGTGGGGTCTTTTAAACACACATTTTCTAATTTCATGTATATTTTAATTTTATAGTTTAAATATTGATTATTATAATGAAATTTAGGTAATCGGACCTTTTAAAGGCTTAACACTTAAGTTTTGAGCTAATTTCAGGTTTACAAGTGGGGACCTAAACAGTCTTCCAACCTTATATCTGGGGACATTTGTGTATAAATTATTAGATTTATTACTAGTGTCGAAGCCTATATGGTTTCATCAGGTATTTCAATTTGATTTTTCACACTCGATAAATTTACAAGTGGGGACCTTCACAGTCATTTCAACAGACAAGTGGGGTCTTTTAAACACACATTTTCTAATTTCTTGTATATTTTAATTTTATAGTTTAAATATTGATTATTATAATGAAATTTAGGTAATCGGACCTTTTAAAGGCTTAACACGTAAGTTTTGAGCTGATTTCAGGTTTACAAGTGGGGACCTAAACAGTCTTCCAACCTTATATCTGGGGACATTTGTGTATAAATTATTAGATTTTGTACTAGTGTCGAAGCCTATATGGTTCCATCAGGTATTTCAATTTCATTTTTCACACTCGATGAATTTACAAGTGGGGACCTTCACAGTCATTTCAACAGACAAGTGGGGTCTTTTAAACACACATTTTCTCTTTTCATGTATATTTTAATTTTATAGTTTAAATATTGATTATTATAATGAAATTTAGGTAATCGGACCTTTTAAAGGCTTAACACGTAAGTTTTGAGCTGATTTCAGGTTTACAAGTGGGGACCTAAACAGTCTTCCAACCTTATATCTGGGGACATTTGTGTATAAATTATTAGATTTATTACTAGTGTCGAAGCCTATATGGTTTCATCAGGTATTTCAATTTGATTTTTCACACTCGATAAATTTACAATTGGGGACCTTCACAGTCATTTCAACAGACAAGTGGGGTCTTTTAAACACACATTTTCTAATTTCATGTATTTTTTAATTTTATAGTTTAAATATTGATTATTATAATGAAATTTAGGTAATCGGACCTATTAAAGGCTTAACACTAAAGTTTTGAGCTTATTTCAGGTTTACATGTGGGGACCTAAACCGTCTTCCTACCTTATATCTGGGGACATTTTTTGATTATACACTTTCAAGATCCACGCAGTGACTTCATTGACAAGTGGGGACTTTCACCTAGCGACATCTATATCTGAAATATGAAAGTAATCTGGAATTAAGGTCCCCATTTATGCGGTGAAAATATCGTGTGTTTTCAGGTCCCTACATATAAATGTCTTGGGTTCTTTTTCCACAGCGAGTGTTTAATTATATGCTTTACGGCGCTCAACTAATTATGAAATCCTCTTTTTAATGAACTATAGTTAATTGGGTCCTCAGATGTCAATCACTCCTTACCGGTCCCCAAGTGTCAATCGTGTGCCCGTAGGGGTGACATTGCCTGTGTTACGACCTCAAATTTAGGTAAAGGAATTTGTTTCTCGATACTTAAATATTTCTTAAAAGCGTCTAAATATTTGTATAATTTATCGCAGGCATTCAATGGCGATTTTAAAATATCCTCAATCTCTCGGTCCAAAGCCGAGTGTTCTTGGGCAGCTGTTGAAGTTACGGCGCTAGCCGGCACTAGCACCATTTGTTTCATAGTTTAGCAGCTATGGCTTGGACAATTGAAGGCAAAATTGCTGCACGCAACGTCGTAAGAAAACCACCTGATTGCTGCAACAACAGCTTTTATTTGCTTTTCTGCGACAAGGTACTTGATCCGAGTTGTCTAATAATTTTCTTGTACTTTGCTAGCTTTTTCTTACGGTCTTTACTCAAATAAATACCCCCGCCCTTTAAATTCTTACAAATTGTCTGAATGCTCTTTAATTGAGGCGCGCTACTATTGTTTAAGAGGGTTCGCCGTGGTTTACAGCTAGTTTGACGCAAGCTCTGTAAATAAGGGACAAATTTGGCAAACTTTGCCGAGGGATGGGCTACGACGAGTCGGGAGCGTTTTACTGATCGACGTTTAACGCGTGGGGCCATTATTCAAATGACAATTAAATTTAATCGACATAGACATACATAGGTGATTCGTGAGGTAAAACTCGCGACCTTAATCGTAAATTTTCCGGAGTTTCTTGTTTTAAATCAATTAACAAATAGCTATAGGGTTCTTTAGTGGCTAGTCTGTACGCGTCCGTAATACGCTTCGGGTTATCTGGACTTATTTGTTGCGCTAAATATCTAATAGAGGCGACATCTCGAGGATTTTTCATTATTATAAAATAGGAAGAGTTTTGAGAAATTATCCGCGATTGGCTACCCTTGGGAAACAGTTGTTGAGTAATAATAATAACCGTATACCCTAAATGATGCGACGTCACGCACACTAAATCGGCAATATGAGCTTGTTTAAAAAATTGGCTAGCTAAGTCGTCTAGTATCAAGTAGGAGTCGCGATGAGTCTCCCAAAAATCCGGATCGGCCGTTGGCAAGCCTTGAATAAATTGAATTCCCGGAATCAATTGTTTCAATTTTTCGTAGTTTGGTTGCCAGGCGGCGTAGCAATAAATAACCTTTTTATACGGTGGGTCAAACATAAGCTGATGATTTTGCAATAAGTTACTTAAAAGAAAACTCTTCCCAGCTTGCGTTGGCCCCACGATTAGAAACTGAGCGGATGTTTGGAACTTTAAAGAATGCGAGACTGACTCGGTTGGATTCATTTTAAATAATAAACATTTGATTATTGTTCACATGTTATTTATATTAAAAACATAGATATTTAAAAAACATTAATAATCAAAAAATTAAAACACTATAAACCCCAAAAACCCCAAAAAAACCCCTTACATATTTAAACAGCATTAAAAAACAATATAAACAAAAACCCTTTTACCCAAAAAAATCCCTATTAATTAATTGTTTTTAAAAAAATTTTTTCAAATTCCGTTATCCTTTGGCGAAAGCGTTGGTCGTTGATGAGGTCAAAGTTCACGCGAGACTCGAAGGGTAGTTGGTAGACACGCACTACAGTAGAAAACACGACGGATTGATGCGCATGCGCACTTTTTCGTTTCCCGACCGCTCGTTGTTGGTGGCTGGGCATGTTTGGATTAGAGGCTCGCAAACATCCTCGCCCTCGCTGGTCGGGAAGTCGGGAAACCCCTGACGCAGTGGTTTGTTGTTGCACGGCTTTTTGGAAACCATCGGACACGATGGACTGTGCTTCCGATGTTCCCTCGATGGATGGTCCGTGCAACGCCACTGGTACAGGGCAATGCCGCAAAAGGCGCAGCGCGTCGTCTGTGTTTCTACATCTGCAAGATAGAAACCGTCTTTGGCCAGGGCTTCGATAGGAACGCAAGATTCCCACAAGCCCTCAAAAGTATGTCTTCGCCTAGCCTCGTAATTCATGCGAAAGAGATGTTGAAGCGGGTGTTGCCTCTTTGAAACCGTAGGGTCGACTGGTTGTCAAATCGGCGTTCAACAATCTCTTATTCGAGGTTTGGCGAAATCTTTTGGTGATTTTAACGGCCTCTAGCTGCAGCTTGTATTTATCCCGTTTAAAATTAAAAGGGACATTGACTGTAACTTCCTTTTCCGGATTCATCGCTACACTTTCAAAGGTTTCAAAGTCAAGTTTTTCAAGATTTTCTCGATTTAACGTCAACCCTTTAATTTTCTTGACTTCTTTTCCTTTGCTAGTGCGAAACGAGTAACTTTTGGCACCGGTACTACAAAAGGAAGTTATATAATCACCGCCGAGTTCGTCCGCCCAGCAACCAATATGATTGCCAGTTGGAATGTCAAACTTTCCCGGTAGATGGCGGTAGATTATCGAGTCGGTGTCACAATACAAAGCTGCGCGGTCTAATTGAAGCAACATCTTGTTCAATTCGAGTCGCCCGTAGCAAGAAACAAAGCTCCCCACAATGGCCGACCCCAGTTTGTAGTCCGAAACGTAATCGCTTTTGGCTTTGTACGATAAGAGAGCGATCGACTCCGTAACTGGCCGTAAGTCGACTAATTCCAGAGTGTAATCGCTCGCGTATCGTATCAATTCGTAATAATTGTTGATAAAGATGCTGCGAATCTTTCCCGTATTTAACGCCATGCGACCCCAAAGAGAATTTAAATTAATTTTAGCGATATTACGCAGGGAAGGATTTGATTGAATATCCGCCACGGTCAGAGAAAGCTTTTCATTCTTGTTTATATCAGCGATATACGCCTCTTTTTGCAGAGGCGTTTGCGCGTGAGCGGGAAATCCGGAATTCTTCACTTTCAAGGCGATAAAATCAGTCATGTACTGGGCGAAGAAATATTCCGTTTTTGGATAATGGTAAACCTCGAATATATCGAGGAGTTTATAACCATGTTCCATAGCGGCATAGACTTCGACCGTTGGCCAGACTGATTCGAAAGCCCGTTCATTGACAGTGTGATCGCAGATTTCCGCTCGCAATTCTAGACACGTGCGACAGAGGGCGTAGGCTAATTTACCACCGCTGCGAAAGGGAATTAAGGGGATGTGGAGATCTTGAGGGGCCAGCAGACGACAACTCATAACGCCAAAATACCACCCTGGCGATTTGTCAAAATCTCTGTTATAGATTATGGGGTGGCCGCTAGGGTACGGACAATCGCGACAAACTTTCGGGTACAAAGAAATAATATCCTTGTAGAAAATTTTCTCCTCACCTTGCACGTGGCAGTTAAGAACAAAATTTTCCGTTCGTCCCCCATAGAGAGCGCTACGGGCTGATATTTGAGGTCGAAAAGTTAAACTTTTGCAGAAAGCCTTTGCTTCGGCGTTTTCTTTTAAAAGCTTAGCAAATTGACACTCAAAAATCGAGGTATATTCATACCCGACCATCTTCTCTTTAATAAACAGCTCTCTATCTAGAGTCCGCTCGTACAGAAATCTGTTGCTGGCTTTGAGTTGGGTATTGTAGGCATTAAGTTTTTGGCATGGACAACCGTGAAAGTAGCAACCGTGGAAATCGTAGATTTTGGGCGGAGTTTCGCTATAGCCGTCGACTAAATAGCGCCCCACCCGATATTCACCCCCATAGCTTAAAGCCGTTCGCAATTTTATATTTTCCGTTTTCTCCACCCAAGCGAGATATTTTAAGCTAATCTGACTGTGATTAAATTTTGCGTTATAGCCGTTAGAAGGAACAATACCCATGCTGTAAGGTTTATAGTAATTGTTAAGATAAATAGTGGTTAAAGCACCCGCCAAAGTAATATTTTTTAAGCAAAAAGGGTCTAATTTTGTTAGATCTACGTAAATTTTTCTAAAAGCTTCGACGCCTTGTCTTAGGACTTTGACGTCTTGAATGCAATATTTAATAAGCTCCTCTTTGATGTTGTAAATAGATCCTTCCATTGACGCGTACCAAGTTTGAAAATCTCGATAATCATTGGCCTTCATTTGAGCTACGTTAAAGTACGAAGCTTCAGGGATGACGCCAATGTAATTAAGATTTTCTTCGGTATGAAAATCAAATGGAAAGAATCCTTTCGCCACATCGCCGAGGCTAAACATGCTGGTGAAATTACGCAGAGGTTGACTAATGTAATTAAAGCTATCGAGGAATCTAATTTGCGGTCCCTCAAGATGAATCATTAAAATTTTACTGCCGTCAAAAATAACGGCAGGGGTGACGTGTCTATGGACTAAAGCGTTAAGAATTAAGAAGTTATCAAAAGCTTTCGCGTAATGAGCTACGACTTGAGTGTTAGTAAAGCGCGGTTGGTACGTTTTACGTTTCTGTCCAGTCAAAACTACCTGCTCTACGCTAAATAAATAATTTAAAAATTGCTCGACGCAATTGGCGCCGTAAAAAATTTTGGTTTCAAAGCCAGCTTCAGTCTCTACGTCGCAAACTAGTAAAATGGGGACGTGGATATTATTTCTAAGAATAGTCTCAATGTCGTAATAAATAAACCGCGAGGCTTTCATTTTGGTTTCCAAAGGCATAACAAAATGTTCACCTGGCGGATGAACTATTTTACACTGAGAGCATTCGGGATTGCAGTCGTGATCGTCACCCATAAGTCGCCCACATTCTAAACATCGTTTTTGGCTCGCGCAGGTGCCATTAAGTAAATGAGTTTCGTAGCAGGGGCCCGGGAAAAAGTAGCGGTGGCATTCGTCGCAACGTTTTAAAACGTCCTCGTTGGTTAAATGAAAAGCTTCTCCTTGGCACCGAAAACATATATAGGGTTTTGTATCCTCGGGGCATTTATGCTCTTTTAACAATTCGTATTTGTAAAAAGATTTCAAGCATAAATCGCAAGAGACACAACCGCCCATCATGCCGTGCCAAGTTTTCGCGGGGTGGATATGGTCGCCAATTTTTAATAAATAGATAAATTTAGGAGCTTGGGGTCCTTTGAAAAATATGGTAAAATTATTCGCAGCATCAACTATCACGATCCGATAATGGGGAGCTAAATAATTTTGAAATTTTTGAATATCTTCTAGAGTAACGAAACCCTCGGGGACTCCGGCTTTCCTGTGCAAGATTTTTGCAATATTACCTTGAAGGTCGCTATTGCGTCTCAGTTTGTCAAAATTGTTCCGGTTAAAGGGCGGACCTTGCTTATTTTGTCGATAAAAATTGCGATCGGCCAACTCTTTACCCAGAACTAAACTCCGAGCAAAACAAAGGTTATCATTATTCTCCATAAAAATAAATTGGTTATTTTGTTTAACGAAATAATCCAAATTAACCAAAGTTCTATTTTTTATGGACTTATAATAAACTCCTATATTCGCGTCGAGGTTTAGAAAAATTATGTCAAACTGAAAATCTTCGCCATTAAAGACAAAGTCCCGACTAGATTGCGTTACTCTATAGATGGTGCGCATAATTCGCTTACTGGTGAATTTGTCAATTTTTATAAATTTAATATTAACGGGGGTCGTCAATCCGGGGGAGCTTAAAACAAATCGAACCCGATTATACCCGGGTTCTCGGTTACTAATTTACGTATAACTTCGTCGAGAATTTTTCGAAAAATTCGAAAAAAATCTCGCGTTGGAATGTCATTCAAATTTTTAAAAGCTATACGCAAATCGATTTGTTTACAGTGCCATTTGCGACTCGTTTTGTCAATCTGCCGCTCAATTGTGTAGTACCGGTTTACCTGTGCGTGTTCCTCTCCCTCACTACCCTCCGAGTCACTCCCGCTGCTGCCGCTGCTCGAACTCATTTTTTGAATCTCTATCAGAAATAAAAAGAATTGGAACAAAATTTTGGTTTGTAAATTTATTGTTAATAAGATACTTACTTTGCTGGGCGGCTGCTGCGTGGCCTGAGCGTCACCCTTTATGTCCTCCACCAACCGATGGAAGGCGTTGAGGAGTTTGACGGCGTCCTTGTCCTTGCTGTCAACGACTCGCTTCAGTCGTTTGTGGGAGCACTCCCAAAGCTTGTCGGCTTGGGAGTCCTTTATGTCCTTAAATTTGTAGACACTCACGTCTACAAAATAATCCCCCTTTCGCGGGGGGACTTTTGTCTCGAAGTACTGGCCGTCGCTCCTCAGCCGGTACGACCCTTCAATTCCGTGAACGCCAACGACGTGTTTCTGGAGCACGTCTTGGACGAACGTCTCGTCGTCGGAATCGATCAGCACTTCTATAGGGTCCGGTTTTAAGAACTGAGGTATTTTATGCTGGCCGCTACTTGCTCCTGGTCGAGCCCCGGGTGACGATGGTGGCGAGTCGAATAAAGATTGGCTTTGAGGAAATTGACTCATGACTGCTGGTTTGATTGTGAAAATCCAATGCCCATGCTCGAGCTTTTATACCCAGAATCTCAGGGCCATTTTTTTAGAATACAGGCCCAGACATGGTTTTTTATAACACAACCTTATTCTATTCGTATTAAGAGTTTTAAAAAATATAATTATGGCTGATACGCTATTTTTTAATTTAACCTAAAATACATTTTTTTCATTGTGGAGTTGATACTAAAGATTAAAGAGGACCTTAATATATCTATCTATATAAAAAATAGCCTCTATAGTTTAATATTAATATACATTTATTTAGATTTAAATCGTGTTACAAAACAATTTCCGTCCCTCCCAAAGTAATTAGTTTTAACCTTCACTAATAAATTGTTTTTCTTATATAAAGCGATCTCGTGAGAATTATTCAAATTTAATTATTTGAAACACGCCTAAACAAGCTTTTGCATACGAATAATATTTGTCCCCTTAGGCAGCTATCAAAGTAACTTCTTTTTAACCTTCGCTAAAGGGTTTTTTATATAACATGATCTCGTTTGAATTCTTTAAAACACGCTTAGACAACTTTTTTGCATACGAAAAAAACTTAGACCTCTGAGAGATTTTGTAATTTTATGCATATATATCTAATTAACTTTTTGCTATTTATTAAATTTTAAGAATCTTGAAAGTATTGGCTAGACACTATTAGATTTGACCTCGCTAATTTTGTATATAAGCCCCGTGTTTCAAAATGAAAGTTATCAGTTGTTTAACTTCTGTTTCTGAAACACCAGTCCCAAAAACTTTAAGATGTCTTTTTCCACCGCTCCTCGTTTGCCCTGCCTGCCCGTTATCAAAATCCATCCGGCAGCGCTTACTCCCCGTCGTGCCACTCCCCAGTCGGCCGGACTGGACTTATATTGTCCAGTGGATACCGTAATCGACCCTCACGGTATCAAAATTGTGTCGACTGGGTTAGGCGTTATGCTGCCCGAGAACAGCTACGGCCGCATTGTTGGCCGTAGCAGCTTAACGGCCCAAGGGCTGTTTGTTGCCGAGGGGACGATAGGTATGTTTATTAGTTATTTTATAATGCGTAAAAGTATAATAATTCTTAACAATAATAGACGCCGACTATCGCGGCCCGTTAAAAGTCGTCATCGCAAACGTCGGAGATACCGCCTACACTATCCGGCGGGGCAATAGAGTTGCCCAATTGATAGTTACCCCGGTTATATTGCTAAGACCGGTGGAAACGGCGGTAAATATTTTCAAGTTTTTTAATTTAGAATTCAACTTGTAACATGTTTTTATGGTATCTCTAGAGTTTGACCCCTACGGCACGCGGCAATGGAGGGTTTGGGTCGACCGGCGTCTAGTAATTTTTTATTGGTGGTGGGTTTTTTATGTAAATATTTTAGTTTTATATATTTTTGTTATTTTGTTTTAATGTTATTGTATAATATCTGTTATTAAAATCTTTATTTGCATATTTGTATATTTTTTCCAGACTTATAATTATAGGCTTATTTTTAGCTCCGCCTTAATTAACCTATCCAATGAAATTTTTATCTCTTTACTTACACCCCGCCTACTAAGGCAAGTAGGAACCAATCAACAATATCGCTTTCCTTGCTATTATATTACATATATATCACGTACTAGCTATTTAAATATCATTTGCTTTTGTAACCCGCCCAATATGCTATGCCTCATTTTCTTTTTTGTTTACGGGTTAATAGTCAACATTTTGTTAACTCTTTACGAAATTGAGCGGCGAAGCAGAAAACAGCTGGAAAATAAACCCAAACGGCCCTCCGCCGATTGCACTTCCGAGTCAAATAACGATACGGGGTCAATGTGAAAAATGAACTCGTTAAAACATGTTTGTTTATCCTTGCTGGTTGTTGATTATTTTGTACTATATATTTTTTATTTATTTATTACGCATATCTGTACATCTTATAAAAAGTAAATATTTGATGTCTTAAAATCTGTGTTTTATTAACTTTAGGCTTACAGAGAGAAAAGCTGGGGTGGTTAAAGGGTAACACCCAATGTTAGCAAGCCAGGGATGACGTCAAGGTTGACTATAGTTTTAGTTTTGGTGTGAGTTAAGAAGATGATGTCATGAAACTAACAGGCAGGAGCTCGGGCTAGTCCAAACTTGTCTGGAAGGTTTGGTTTGAGTTTGGTAGATGATGGTCTGTCGGCCATCTTGGGGTGGCGGCCATCTTGGATGTCTGCGCAACTAGGTAGTCCCTACTACTGCGTGCGACGATAATTGTTTTAACAAAAAGGCAGAGCGCTACATGATGGGTCGGTGGTCATTATTTCAAGTTATCCTAAAATCAGAACCTAATTTGAATTTTAAAATCGTTCGAAAGTATTTCCTGAAGGTTTCACTATGCAAAATGATCTTATAATTAGACGAAGACTCCATAACAAATCACTTCATTTTCCACTTCACCCTCCCTTTAAAGGGAGTAGAAATCCTCTACTTAAAAAGGTATGAGCAAACATATTTCATCTTGCTCATATCATGATAAATATTACAATATTGTTCCATGCTTTAATACGAAGTGCTGTTTTATAACGTAGAGTAAGTATTGCTAATTGATGGAAGACATATGCCTGAATCAGAAGATAAATTGTGCTACTTCCCGCTTATATTTTGCCCAGCTTTGGTGCGAATCATGCGCTTGGCTACATTAATATATACCTTTCATTGTTCAGGTTTCCCAGGGGCTCCTTCATCATGATTTCCTGGCATGTTTTGGCCGCAAATTTTTTGACGTCTTTTTTGGCTTTTTATTGGACGTCTTGATTTGATTTTTTCCGAGAACATTGTTGATGAACGTTTTAATGTCGCTGTCATCGTCTAAAAAAACAAATCACATAATATTGCAACGCCTTAGGTTTTAGATCCCGTAAACCGACCAACAATAAAAGGAAAAAACAGGTTAAATGTTTATCGATTCTTCTGTCAATTCGAAGGCTTTCAAGAATTATTTCCCAGTGAATTTAAATATTCAATTCGCTACCAATTCCATTGACTATTATATATTAAGTAATATCACTAATCACGTATAGTCCTGCCTTCCACTTTACACAAATGCAAGAGCACGATCTGTGTGTCGCGTAATTGATCGCATGATGTGATCAATATTGCAAGCGAATTGTGTGATTAGTTCTACTCCTTGTTATAAAATATAACAATGGAAAATAAAACTATTCCGTTACTAAAATCATAAGGATATAATTCCTGAAATTGTAACTAGCGGGTAGTTCTTAGAACTAGTAAAGCAATCAATAAAAGGTCATTTAATGTTCCTTTTCAGCCTCCCTTTAAAAGCAACGTGAAAACGAAATTCAAGTGATTTTTTATTGATTAATCTACTAGTTAATTATAAGACCTATTTATATAGTGAAACATCAAGGAAATACCTTCAAGTTAGTTTGATATTTTATTGATAATATTTAATTAGCACCAAAGACCAATCGCGTTACGCCCTGGCTTGTTTACAAAGTCCCCGTGGCACCCTCCATGTCGAATGCAATTTTGTGCTAGCTTTGATAAAAATTGCGCGCAGTCTTACAATCTTGTCGCGAGATATGGTTTGAAACACGGAAATTTTTGTTAACAGAAAAGCGGGGCATTACGCAATTGGTCGGAGGTGCTAATTCAAAATCTCAATATAATGTGAATTTTAAAATAATTTGGACGCATTTTCCTGAGATTTCACTATGGAGACTGGTCTTACAAATAGTGCCACTTCTTGATCCTTCCGATTACAGGGAGGTTGAAGTGGAAAATCAAGTGACGTTTTATCGATGATTCTTCTAATAATAAGATGCTCATGTTAGTTATGTTTAGAAAGTTTAACTTTGCTCAAAGGTCTAATTCTTAGTAGAATAATTAGAAAACATCCTCATTTTTCTCTGCACCCCGTTTTAAACATTCGGTTCCTTTAAATTAAGATTAGAAAATGCTTACCTGAGAAATAAAGCAATTTAGCCTGGTAAATCTGGGCTTTTTGCTTCCGCATGCGTGCTTCCAAATGACATCAGTCATTTTATTAATGGCGTCCTTGCTTCTGTAGGATATGTTTACAATTTTATCTAAACTGACTGAGCTTATTTTATGGTCGTTTTGCCACTGTACCACAACCTTTAAACGTTTAGAGCTTATTTTTCAATGTGTTAAACGAAACCCGATCTATCACGCTAACAATGGCATAACGACGTTGTTGGGCCCGCTCGCAGCCCGACAATTAGGGCCCCTTTTCGAATGTTGACCATTCAAAAAGTATGAGAATATCGCGAACGTTTAATATCACTACTTTTCCCTTTCATATTTTATAGCAAATGCGCCTTGCCCCCGCTCTCTACTAAGATTTCTCGCACATACATGGTTCACTCCCCTTTACAGCAATGCAGGGCAAAAACTCTGTTTTTAATACGAAAAATAGGATTCCCTTCGCAAAATTAAAGGATTATATAGACTCATAAACTATTAGATTTAGAGTGTGGATAATTTTATTTTATTGAAAACGTAACATTTTTTAAATTGCGTTATATCGCACCTAGATATAATCAAAAACTGAAAGGGCTCACACAGACACACATTTAGATTTACATGAAAAAGTGACTAATAATTAATAAACTGTAAGCAAAAAGGGTCCTGAAAATGACCAAATCAAGCTATTTAAAAGGGTCATGTAGGAAGAGATGTTTTTCAGATGTGACAGATTTTCATTTATCTTTTTATAATAGAACATATTTTAATGGTATGTTGAGCTTAGAAATTTAAATGAAAGGTTTAAGGCGAAATTCACATGTTATTTTGGAGCGCAGCTCAGAATGCAAACTAAATGTTATCGTTTCATATAAAAACCATAAAGCAATTCGTATAAATTTAATTATGTGATCATTGCATATTAAAAATTCCTGAGCGAGCGTAGTGAGTTCCGAGATTTTTTGATCTGACCAAATGAGATCTCACTAATTAGTAATTTTGCGTTTAATACGTCATACAGCCAGAATTATAAAAATGTCTTCGAAATACCAAAAATATAAGACAATTTGTGAAATTCTAGGAATAATAGGGCCTATTTTTCCACTAATCAATGACATTACTATTTACTAAGAGTGACAGCTTTGCCAGTTTAATGGTAAAATAGGGGCAGCATAAGCATTAAGCAGACCGTTTTCACCCATTGTAGCTGACAGCCTAGGTAAGTATTAATCTGTCTTAACTCACTGGTCACGTGGCAGGAACAAGGCATCTGCAGTGAGGAGTGGGCTAAGGCTTGACTTCACAATTTACTGCTTGAAGTTTCGTTTATTTCCTTTTTTCCGACGCTTCAACGTGTAGTTTTTCTCTACGGCTCTTACGCATTTTGGCCCAATTTTGGATTTTTAGTTACTGAACCTCGTTCAGGTCCTTCCACCTCTGACAATGGTGTCAAGTAAAAAATTCGCACTATACCGAGTATAAGCAAAATTACGAAATGGCCCCCAAAAGCCAAGGGCCCGCCCGCACTTGCGGGCTCTGCTCCCCTGTAGTTACGCCACTGCAAGCTAAGTTTAATCCAATAATACCCGCGGCGGTCTTACCAGAGTCTTACAATACCAATAGAGCCTAGCAGTAGCAATGAATTTCAAATAAAATTATGTATAGTTTCATACCCGCAACCGCTAGGGAGGCCCAAGGTTCAACTTTTTAACAGTACCGCAAAAGAGCTATATTATCTGTAGTAGACCGAGCTGCGTAAATAGGCCAAATATGACGTCAACCCACCTATTTGTTGGAAAATGTACAAGTTTAAGCTTATCGGCGATATGTTATATCACAGGGTTGGCAAGTTTTAATCAATTTGTTTTAAACTCTTCTTTAAAACTTGTTTTAAACAGCCATTAAAATAAAACAAAAATTTGTTTAAAACGTTTTAAACATAAAGTTTAAAACATGTTTTTTATGGAGAGAAATTTTTAACTATTTTTATTTGAAAATGAGCGAAAAGATTATATTACAGAAATAATAAGATTCTGTCCAAACCTTCCAA
This sequence comes from Phalangium opilio, assembly GCA_019434445.1. Taxonomy (NCBI): domain Eukaryota; kingdom Metazoa; phylum Arthropoda; class Arachnida; order Opiliones; family Phalangiidae; genus Phalangium; species Phalangium opilio. The sequence goes on from JAEQBA010001296.1 coordinate 22,429, forward strand.
TAACTCGACTGTTTCATATATGTGTTTAATTGTTTGGAAACCCTATCAGTTGATTTATTCGTTACCAATCTGTTTTAAAGACTGATATTCAAAAAATATGATTAAGGATAACTAATTTTGTCATCTACTTAAAACAAAGCAACAACGTTTCTCCTATGTGGTTTCTCTACACTGTTTGTACATTTTACTGTTCTTAAGTGATTACGCGTAATATATAAAGCCAGACCCTTGACAGTGGTAAAATTAATACGGTTAATCCGTAAACGGAAAACATGAAGCGCCTACGAAGTAGTAAGAGGTGGTGATGTTTCAAATGTATGAAGAGTTCTGATCAAGAAATTCTGAAGTACGGAAGCGGAAATTCCTTAATAGTGGCCACAAAAGAAATCAAGCATTTAGGCATTAGAGGTTAAATGTATAAATTCAAACATCACCCTCATTTTGTATCCGCTATATAAAAAATTTCATTTTCCTTTTTAAAAGATCGCTTGCTCCTTTTAAACAGTCAGTAGAATATTTCAGATATTCAATATTGGTTTCTCTCAACACGAACTCCCTTCTAAATAATTAATTTCATGACAAAATATTTTCGGAAAATCTAATTCTACTCGTGTTTTTGACAATAAAAACTTTGTTTTTAACAAAATTTTGGCCAATCCTGGCTACGACCCTTTCTTAGATCTTCAAATCCTAAATTTTAGGAGCTCTTGATTTTCTTTTTTGACTTGACTTCGCAGTACGTGTTCGTGGTACATTAGTCTAGGGGTTAGATACTCGCACCGGGTTTAAAACCCGAAGGGTCCAGTCTTACAGCTTTATATTAGGCCTATAAATTTAGGAGTTTTCTATTTTGGTGTTTTTCTTCTCAATACGTTTTCGTAATCGTCTAGGTGTATGATGCTCGCTTTGGGTTCAAGTTGTCCCTGGTTCTAATTCCACACGGACAATTTCTGACACCTTTAAATTCTGAATTTTAGGAGTTCTTGCTCTTTATAAACAGTCAGTAGAATATTTTACGTATTCAATATTATTCTCTCAACACGTACTTCCTTCAAAATAATTAATATCATAAAATAATTTCGGAAAATGTAATTTACTCTTGAAAAACCGTAAATACGTAGTTTTTTCAATTATATTGGAGGGAATAAATCGATTAACAATTAAATGAGTTGATTTAATTAAATAGTGATTAAGGATTAAATTCATATAAACAAAGAAAAATTGATATATCGGAACTAAAGTCAATTGATAAACGTCACTCTCATCGTTTGTTTTTTCTCTCTTGGTCCAAACCAAGACCTATTTTTTTATCAGGTAGGCTGTGAAAATAAGTTCCCTGCGCTAACAGCAGTAGTGGCTTAAATGGAGAGCCGCGATATATAATATTTAGACTATTAGAACTGGAAAAGTGAATTTAAACATGTTTAAAACTAGTTTTTTTTGTGTTTTTTACTGTTTTTTCTACTTGTTTAAAAAACAGTTTAAAACAACAAATAGTGTTTTAAACAATAAAAAACACAACGTCTGTTGTTTTTTTAAACTTAATTTTTGCCAACCCTGTTATATCACGGCCAACTTAGGTCATCTCCTCCGTCGCCTGTAAGGCAGTCCAATTTCGTGGGCGCCCTATGCTAATGGAAAAGTAGCAAAATCCCGCTAGTGCGGCAATTCTCGGGTATGTGGCGCTCGCATCCGGGACAAACGTCTTAATACATTACTATGGGAAAACTATGGCTTAAAACTGCACTTTTTATCGGATCTTTTCTAAATTTTCTAGATATTTTAGGAATCTAAATTTTAAATATATTATAAAATCAAGTAAAAGCTATCTTTTGAACTAACTTCATAATTTTCCGTCCATTAGTTTTGCTGCAATCGTTATTGAAACATTCGAAGCGTATAAACTCGAATTTCGCGGCTAGAAACCTAAGCCTTGGTTGCATCTGCACCCGCCTTATTTGAAATTGAAAATCTATTTCCTAAATATTTTGGGCGCGAATGTAAATTATACGTTTTTGCGCCAATTTTGAAATGTTAATACGCCTATCGAAACTTGAAATAAAATACACGAAAGCCAATTTTTCGTCCTTTTTAATAATAAACAGTTTTATTTACATATAGTAGTATAAACTTTAGCAAAAATGGTGAAAAAATGCTGGGTACCGTTTTGTAAATCAAATTCTAGAAATAAAACTGAGTCAAAGTTATCATTTCACGAATTTCCACAAGATCCCATACTTTGCGATTCATGCTTATAGCTACTCCGGCTAAAAAGTCACACCTTGAAAATATTCCATTGGATCAAGACCAACCTATAAATTCTGCAACGGATTTTGAAATTTTGGGTAACATTGACAATAATCCAAATTCTGATTGCCAGTCCACCAACAACTTAGATGTCCCAAGTGCAATCGAATCTGGCCGTCGCCTTTATCCAAATTTTGATCTTGAAGATACAGACGAAGAAATTAATTTAGAAATTGCAGACTTAATAAAAACTGGTTCCACCCCTTCATCCACTTTTGGCTCTACTGAAATAAATAAGCTTCAAGAGGACCCATTAGTGCAACTCTGGCGAACCATAAAAAGTTTAAAGTCGATTGTTTGAAGGCTAAATAGAAAATTTAGCAAACAAGCCGAAGAGAAATAGATTCAACAAGAAGAAATCGACCGGTTGAGAGAAGAATTGGACGAATGGAAAAAGAATGACGTTCATCTAAAACTTAAAATTATCCAAAAGGCAGCCATTGAAGGTGATTCAACTCAGGCGCAGTTCATGATTGAACTAGTTAAAAAAATTTTAAAAATAAAACCAAGATTGTCATACGAAACAATAAGACAATGTGTACTTTGGCGGTTTTCATCCACTAAGGTATATAAATTTGCAAAAAGTTTAATAAAGCTACCATCCTATTCAACTTTGAAAACCTACACAGGCAAGATTCATGGAGAAAGTGGTATCACTGAGTTAATTAAAGGAAGGCTCACACTTGAAGCAAATAAGTTAAATAACCACGAAAAAATTATTTCTGTTGCGATTGATGAAATGTCATTAAATGGGCAACTAATCTATGACCGGAGACTGGACCGCTTATTTGGACAAAAAGACACCCCACAGTTTGTAGATGAAAAATTGGCTAAGCACAATCCAGAGGCTGCGGAAGAGCTCAAAAATTCGAAACGTGATCCGGTTGTTGCAAACCAGCTTCTTTGTTTTCTAATAAATGGGATATCAACGTCAGTATCCTTACCTGGGGCCTTTTTCTTCTCTAAACAACACAGAGAGAGTTGTACACTCTAAATCTCTCGGTGATTAGAGAAATAGAAAAATGTGGTTTCATCGTGGTACGACTCGTGACTGACAATTATAAAACTAACGTAGCAACGTTTCGGAGGATTAGCGGTGGATCTCAGTTTATCAAAACTGAAGTTCATCACCCTGTTGATAGTAATCGGCCATTATTCCTGAGTTTTGATCCTAGTCACGCTATAAAAAATGCCCGAAATCAACTTTTGGAGGGAAAAATTGACAAGGGTGACGAAATTTCAGGGGAATATATCAAGGATTTATATGAGTTGCAAAAAGAAATGAGCATAAAACCAGTGAAGAAATTGACGCGCAAACACGTTTACCCAACTAACTTGGAAAAAATGAATGTTGGTCGGGCACTAGACATTTTTTCTACTGAAGTTATTGTTGCACTGGAGTATTTAAAAGACAACAAATTGGCGCATCCTCAGGCATTCAAATTCAAAAATTGTCAGGCAACAATTGATTACCTTATTGTTATGAAAAAATGGTTTGATATGCATAATGTCAGAAATCGATCGCACTACCTTTAAAGCCAAAATGATAACAAGATGCCATTCTCTTCAATCAGCGATGAAAGGACGGTAGCTAATGTCACAGTACCTAAAATTAATTGGGTTTTTGATATGGAATCGGCCGTTCTGTTTGGTTTTTGAATGGTACTAGTTGAGGGTTTTGACGGAGGAGCCATCATTAAACTGGTTTTTGGCAGAGGAGCCCTAGATAAACTAGTTTTTGGCGAAGGAGCCCTAGTTAAGCTAGTTTTTGGCAGAGGACCCTTATTTAAATTGATTTTTGGCGGAGGAGCCCTAGTTAAACTGGTTTTTGGCGAAGGAGCCTCATTTTAACTAGTTTGTGGCGGAGGAGCCCTAGTTAAACTATTTTTTGGCGGAGGAGCCCTATTTGAACTAGTTTTTGGCGGACGAGCCCTAGTTAAACTGCTTATTGGTGGAGAGCCTTATTTAAAATACCTTTTGACGGAGGAGCCCTAGTTAAACTGGTTTTTGGTAGAGGAGCCTCATTTAAACTGGTTTTTGGCGGAGGAGCCTCATTTAAACTGGTTTTTGGCGGAGGAGCCCTAGATAAACTGGTTATTGGTGGAGAGCCTTATTCAAATTACGTTTTGACGGAGGAGCCCTAGTTAAACTGGTTTTTGGCGGAGGAGCCCTAGTTAAACTGGTTTTTGGCGGAGGAGCCCTAGATAAACTGGTTTTTGGTGGAGGAGCCCTAGATAAACTGGTTATTGGTGGAGAGCCTTATTCAAATTACCTTTTGACGGAGGAGCCCTAGTTAAACTGGTTTTTGCCGGAGGAGCCCTAGTTAAACTGGTTTTTGGTAAAGGAGCCTCATTTAAACTGGTTTTTGGCGGAGGAGCCCTAGTTGAACTGGTTTTTAGCGGAGCCCTAGTTAAACTGGTTTTTGGCGGAGGAGCCCTAGTTAGACTGGTTATTGGTGGAGAGCCTTATTTAAAATACCTTTTGACGAAGGAGCCATAGATAAACTGGTTATTGGTGGAGGAGCCTCATTTAAACTGGTTTTTGGCGGAGGAGCCCTAGTTAAACTGGGTTTGGCAGAGGAGCCCTAGTTAAACTGGTTTTTGGCGGAGGAGCCTCATTTAAACTGGTTTTTGGCGGAGGAGCCTCATTTAAACTGGTTTTTGGTGGAGGAGCCCTAGATAAACTGGTTATTGGTGGAGAGCCTTATTCAAATTATATAGCCATGTATATTTCCCCGTATTTCCACAGCCTTTAGGCCAGTTTCATAAGTTAAGGCTCGTTTACATGTGCGCGAGAATCAAGCTTAAAGCGGAGAGTAGAAGTTGAAAGTCGAATCTTTTTCTCGCGCCTAAATAAATCGCGTCTGCCAAAAGCGTTTGTTCCCGCTGCTCCACCCGCTCCTTCGTTTATATACGAGCTGGGCGGTAGTATGAGCCGATATTGCAGAGTTGCTTTTCAGTCCGAAGTAAACAACTAAAATGGCGTCGACTGTCGTTAGTTTGCTTCTGCTTAAAAAGAAACTATTGCTTTTGAAAAACATTCGACATTTATAACAAATACAACCAGAAAATTAGAATGAAACGTCGTTGGTGGGTACATCCTATGTGAAGAAAGAGAAACAATTTAGGCTATTTTCGCACTTTGGAACGTTATTTGATATAATTTGTCAAGATACGTATATTTTCTCTACTTGAGCTTGAGAATAATTTTGATTTAATTGTCTAGCTTGAAAGGATGAGGCAATGTGATTACACGTATTTCAAAAATTTTATCTTGTTCTTTTCTTTCTGTTATAGATATTCTCAATGGTGGTGCCAAGGCCTATTTCGCGAGAGAAACAAACGCAAAAATATCAAACGATATTCGATCCTTCGGTATTATTGGCTTGGCAAATCACGTGACTCTTTGCGAGAAGCAAACACGAGCTGAAGAATCCACCGCGGCAGATCGGAGCTTATTCGGAACACCCGCTTCATCTATGAGCAACAAGCGCGACTTGAAAAGTTCTCGCTTGTTTGTAAACGGTACGCATAGGGAACGCAAACCCCAATACGCCTCATCTCTCAGCTTTACGCTTCGACTTTTTCCATTTGTCGCGCACATGTAAACGAGCCTTTATTCCCGATGTCTTGCTTCCTGTTGCATACTTTACTTGTGAAAACAAGCTTTCAACTGAACTGCCGTTAACTCTCAATGGAGCTATGAAATAGTCTGGATATTGTCTCAGAAAATATTCTGTCAGATTTATAATTCCAAATACAGATTCTCAACAAGTCCCATGTCTGCCAACTTAAAAATTGGGTTTGAGGTGGGGAAGAAATATTAACGTCGGTATCATTCAAAACTTCTTTCACCCAATCAGAGAAATACTTAAATCCCTCTTTTATAGAGTCTATACAAGAACTGTCGCTAATGCACACCCTTTGTTTTGATAGCATTCCTTTTTCAAATATGGCATTGCATGCTCTTGAATAATCATAGCTTCGTTTTGAGCTTTCCCGTGCTTCCGGTTTTCCATTGGATTCATAAGCATAATGGTGGAGTTCCGATAACAAATGCACTTTCTGCATTATTTTACTGGGTGTCACATTGAAACGAGTCCAGGAATCTCTGATTATACAACTGCTGCTTAACCATGGGACAAATCGAGTTTGCTTGTTAGCGGCTCTATATTCTTCCCGTCTCCTCACGGCCTGAATATCCAAATTCAACGCCATCTTTTGCGAATTGTTTTGGCCCATTTGATTTCGATAAAAATAGTTCTTGTATCATGCTCTTGAGCTAGTGCGTTGGACAAACGACCCAATAGATTTTACGGTCTTTCACGAACGGATTATCAAAACTGGGATTAATTGCCAAATTATCTAAATCAGTTGAAAAAGGACCTTTGTGACTCAGAGTTCCCTTTATAAATGCTAATTTCTCCGCAGCTCCGTCACAAACTAGTCACATTGTATCAAAAGAATAAGCGTGGAAAGCTTCTGTTTTAAAATGAGCTTCAGCTTCGAAATGTTGTTGAAATGCGGCTGATGATGTATAATACCGACCAATTAAATAATAATCAGATGCCAGGACCCTCTAAATAACTTGCAAAATGTATTGCGTTCCTGATAGATTGTCTCAATGTTTCGGTTCGAAAATATCATTTAAATCATTGTATGATTCACGTGACATAGCCAGTCTTTTAAATTCTTTACTCTTGAAAATAGCGTAAGGGCATTTTATCTCCACTAAGTACAGCTGGTCCTCAACCAGTATAAGGCGATCGGGGCTTGCCCCAAGGATGCAAAATTGTGGATTAACAATCAAACCCACAGAGGTGTGACACTGGGTATTGATGTGTTGCCTGAATATTGAAAAAGCAGCGGGTTCATGCTTCAATCCATGATCCGAGGATTTAGCCGTTACGTAATCTCGTTTTTGAAGGAATGTTTTTACAGGATCAGTAGAGTCTCTCATTTTCGTGAATGTTCCAAACATGGATGCTGTGAGTCTGTGGTTCCTTTGTTTATGCCAAAAGTGTGATTTACTTTGTAAGCGAGTTTTAATCTCAATGTATTTTGCCCCAGATAAATCCACTTCTATACTTTTAACACGGCCATTTCATTCTGAGTGAGGTTGAGGAAATTTTCGTTTCTCTCTTTAACTGGAGTCTTATCGACCCATTCCCACAACTTCTCAATCAAACGTGTATTTTGATTGATTCTAGGTTGGACTGGAATGCATTGATTAGATTTTATCGTTTCAATGACGGGTAAATTAATGTTCATAGTTTTTTGAAAGAGCTTTACGAAGTTTTTCAATTTCTCCTTAGATAAAGGCTGAGAGCCTGGAGGCAGAACATTAAAGGTACTGATGGAACTAAGCAAAACTCCTTTCCTCGGTTTTGCTGGGTCGTGCTTAATGATTTCCAAATCGGTGAAAAGGAGAGGCTCATCCGTTTTTGGCTTTTAACGTGCCACATTTAAAGACGGCTTGTGCATGCGCTACCGCGTAATGGTAAGATTCGGCTTTCTCTTTAACATAGTCAATAAGTTGATATAAGAGGGCAACAGAATGCTTGCAATCCCCGTCATTTCCCGCTGGACATGAGCATGGCATCCCCTTTACTAGATTGGGCTCTTTGGTGATAGTGAAACACGCAAACAGGTCATAGCTGATAGGTCTGCGATCCGCGTCACATGTAGCTCTTATAAATATAAGATTTCCTGAAGTGAAGATTGAAGAGTTTAACCTTGTGGTTTTTCACGATTGATTTAGTTAAATGTGGTTTTTCACGATTGATTTAGTTAAATGTAAGACTTTACCTTGAATATTACTTTGCAAACCCAAGATCTTATCCTCCCTAAATAGCATGAAACCTTCCAGTTTCTCTCGCTTTGTTTTTGCGTGGCTTTCAGCGAGCCCATCTGCCAAGTCAGTCAAACCGACTTCATCACTCCAACCTTTCCGCGGAGTAACTCTCCCTTGAAGTCTTAGTAGCCCTTTAAAAGGAAAAATTTCCTACTTGAGTTTTGAATTTTTGTAAATGTCATAACTATTAAACAACCCCAGCGAGGGCAAAAGATGGGAAGTATCCTCTACCAGATTAGGATAAACTATGTCACTTAACATTAGGCTGGGTTCATTTTGTTTTTAATTTTACTTAACGGAGGGGGGGTCAGTTTGATTCTCGTGACCTAAGTTTAATCAAGTCAATGCGTTTTTCACCTTCTTTAGACATGTTTGGATTTGTAGCCATTACGTCTGCGCACGCTTGACAAATCCATTCCTCTATCAGGTTCTCCTCTTCTTCCAAATTAACGCAACTAAGATGGTACCATTCTGAGCAAGAACTACATTGTATCATCTTTTTGTAATATCCTTAGGTTGTTTGCATATGAAATACAAGCGCCGTGAAGATTCTTCTTCCATCATATTGTCATCAATAGCTTCTTCAATCTCTTCCAATCAAAGGACAACGCTCCCATTTCTTCTAATGCTTCAGATTGTTGCTCTAGAGTCAAATTACGGAGAGTCAGTTTAGGGATAATTTCATCCGTTACATTAATTTGAACTCCAAATAAGGATGGAATCGCGAATGGTTTGAGCCGACTACGTTGCCTCTTTCCAGTGGTGGGAAAGAAATCTGATTTTGTAAAATGTTTTGAACAAATCCGTAAACTCGAGATGTCAGAGTAATGAGGTCCTACAGCTGTAGTTATAAAATCAATCCACTTCTTTCTAGTGGCAGTCTCTTTTGGAAAGTTGTTGTAAGAAATAGAACGTTCTCTACACCTACAGTTTCGAACGCATCAAACATGCGTTGATTGTTACCTAAATAAGGAACTAAAAACGTTTATGTTATATTTTGTTTTATGCCTTTAAATATAGAGACACACACTTAACAAAGTTTGTTATGGTGGGCACCATTATCGACTCTGAGTCTGTTTTTATTCCGTATCGGTTCTATCATATCCTTACGTTGTTAACTTGTTATAAGGTTATTATGTTCAGTACAAAGCGACATCTATTTAAGACTAAAGATTTATAATATTTTTTTCACAACCTTGAAAAGTTGGAGGCAACCACACAGGCGTAAGATCGATAGTTTATATATCAGAAGAGAAGAATATGAATTGAAACTAAGCACTTATTTCGCATGCCACCGGATGGATAGTGAGCACTCATTTTGCATTTCACCGAATCGCCAGCATCCATTTCACCTGCCACCGGATCGCCAGCACCCATTTCGCCTGCCACCGGATCGCCAGCACCCATTTCGCCTGCCACCGGATCGCCAGCACCCATTTCGCCTGCCACCGGATCGCCAGCACCCATTTCGCCTGCCACCGAATCGCCAGCACCCATTTCCCCCGCCACCGGATAGTCAGCACGCACTTCGCATTTCAACGAATCGCCAGCATCCATTGCGCCTGCCACCGGATCGCCAGCACCGATTTCGTCTGCCACCGGATAGTCATCGCGCACTTCGCACTTCACCGGATTGCCAGCACCCATTTCGCATGCCACCGAATCGCCAACTCCCATTTCGCCTGCCACCAGATTGCCAGTACCCATTCCGCCTGCCAGCGGATCGCAAACACCCACTTTGCCTGCCACCGGATAGTCAGCACGCACTTCGCTTTTCAACGAATCGCCAGCATCCATTTCGCCTGCCACCGGATCGCTAGCACCCACTTTCGCCACGGCAACATCCGCGCTGCACAGGAGCTTTAGATGGAAAGCACGTGACAATTTATCCGACTACGAATTCAGGCTCTTTCTATTACAAAGGGGACTTTAGTTTTACTGCTCTAGTTCATGCTAGTCTTAAGGTGATTTCATTACAACAATTTGAAGTATCAGATAAAATAACTTCTGATATGTTTTGGCTTTGTTATCGACGTTGGAACCGCTCTCTTAGAATAACATTTCGGATATCTTAAGAGTTTTGAAAGGCTACTGAAATTGCAAAATATTGCTCCTTACGAACCTATTCCATCCTGTTTTGCCGTTAATGGCCATTTTTAAATTAGTTTTCACGCTATGTTTCACGTGTTGGAAAATTAAAAACCAAGGAGAATGTACCCATGAACTGTCCGAAAGAAAACTGAAGGGCGCATGGGTAGTCGATGAGATCTGATACGCTGTTAAAAGAAGTTACAAAATTGTAGAAAAGATTGAGGCATGGGTATACGACGTGACTTTTTAGGATAAAACCACGGGGAAGGGGGGCTGTTTCAGGAATATATAGATACGTTCCTGAAATACGAAACAGAAGCTAGTGGTTTTCCAATTAAGTGTAAGACGGAATAAGAGAAACAAAGTTATTAACATAATTTTGAATCAGTGAAAGTTTTGAGTCTGGATAATATTGTAGCATGGCTGCCAGATTCCGGGAGTTTCTACTCCTTGGATCTGGCAGGGTATTAAGCCTCCATGCTACATACTCCTCCTCCAGTTTACTTGTTGAGATAGATCGCAAGAAAAGTTAGTTACGATTAGTCTCGGGTCGAGAGCGGTTCTCGGGAGCGGTAGGTTTCGGGATCGTTGTCCCTTATTTCTTTTTTGAGAATAAACTAAAGAAGATCAGTCTTCTTATATTGGATATTAACAGTAAGTTGTCTTTATTCTTTTTTATGGCCCTCGGGGGGATATCTCCCTTGTTTAAATTATCATACAGAGGGTTACATAAATTGGCGCCCGAACAGGGACCCGACCGATACGACTAGGCCTTAAGCCTTGGTCGGTCCCGTAAAATATTTGTTTATCATTGTCGGTATATCCTTCCCACGTGGTGCTAGGCCTCGGCTTCCACAGGGGTAAAGCATTAAAGATAATTCAATTAAATTAAATCTAACTTAATCATAACTAATTTTAATAATTAAATGAAATTAAAATTATCTTTATAATTGATGTATTGACGTATTGAATTGAGATGAGTTATTTATATATTTTCTAAACTTAACTTGTTTGAATAATTTGATAAATTGTAAAGTTAACTGACTTATTTAACTGATCATTAAATAAATAAAGATGGCTTACTATTCGGACAACAATAAACAATGGAGATCGCCTCGAACATCTGAGGATGAGGAGGATGATGCAATACTAAAGACTAGGGGGGGGGAAAGACTAGTATACGACTCAATAAAGAAATACTAGAGCAACATTTTTTCGCTTTGTTTTGTCTAACGAGGCTTAAGTCAATGAATAGTTTTCTCTACATTGTCAAAATATATAATCATTCGCTAATCCTAGGTTTCAAATCATTACTTTCAAAGAATATATAAGTTCTATGTTAAATTTTATTCTCTGATGCATACCACTAACCTCATAACGATTAGCCCTTTCACTGTTCTTATTGCTAACATTATGCTTTCTTCTATTATAACATCTAAATATGATTATTTAATCGTGTATTTAACTTTCCGCTCACTCTGAACCGTTAATGTCCCTTCATTACAGACACGATAATCAAAACCCAAAGTTTACTCCACCTCAGGTCTCAATTATTTACTCTTTGGTTCACTAAGCCTATTGCGGATCACACTTAATTTACCCGACATAATCCAGGCCTTAGATTTCTTCTTGAAATAACTAAACCAAGGATTATTCTATATACAGATGTAGTGTAGCTTAAGTAATATATTAACAGAAATTTCAAATAATAATATTAAAAAACATCGTTGGAATATCAAAATGAAACAGAGCTTTAAAGCTACAAAAGTACTAAATGCATCGTAATTACGAAAAAGATTTCCACATATTCACTTTATATTATGGAAAAAGTGAATATTAAGGTTCTGTAGGATTTCTTAACACATCAAAACAAAGCGAACTGCTAACTCGGCGCACTAGTGTGACAACGGACAGACACACACAGACAAAAAAAATGGACTGCTTTTTAACTCTTTCCGTATTAATTTTGAATTGAGAAAAGAGATTATCTTAAATATTAAAATAAATATAATTAATATTTAATATTTTCTTCGTTAGTTGTTCGCCTTATTGAGCGTTACATCGTTTTAAAAAGGAATAATTAAACAACCTTGAGAGACTTGACTTTGAATTGAAGGATATGACTGTTGTTTCGCCTTACCCAAATAGGTAGTATATAAAGGATTCGAATCGCAGCTGTAGATAAGAACATCGCAATTGCGTGAACCTTGGAGGAAGACCCCTCCATTGGAAGGCTAGACGTTTCTCGTAACCCTAGCCGATCGCCGCGTATGTCTTAACCTTAAGGATGATGGTGGTGTTAGAAGGCAGGTGTACAGACTGGTGTCCATGTGGGATGGACAAAAACGAAGACCAGAAGATGGTGGTGTTAGAAGCCAGGTGTACAGACTTGTGTCCATGTGGGATGGACAAAAACAAAGACCAGAAGATGGTGGTGTTAGATGCCAGGTGTACAGACTGGTGTCCATGTGGGATGGACAAATCAAAGACGAGAAGTGGTGGTGTTTAGAAGCCAGTAAGTACAGACTGGTGTCCATGTGGAATGGGCGAAAGACTAGAAGATGGTGGTGTTTAGAAGCCAGTAAGTTCAGACTGGTGTCCATGTGGAATGGGCGAAAGACTAGAAGATGGTGGTGTTTAGAAGCCAGTAAGTTCAGACTGGTGTCCATGTGGGGTGGACAAATGAACAGAGTTGTTAGACAGGCAATGGAGTAATAGCCTGTAAGTGGAATACAATTTCCGGGACTGTAAATGCGGTCTGGAAATTGAATACACGTTTGCTCCGATTTGGAAACTGCGAACGCGGTCACGTGGGTGTAACAACGGACAGACAGACAGACAGACAGACAGACAGACAGACACGTCGAAATTAGAACCTCTCCGTGACATACGTCACTCGGAGAGGTAAAAAGGGAAGAGCAATCAAAAGAAGATCTGTTTACTTCTACGGAAGACGATGGCGACAGGCTAGCACCGCCAGAAACAGATGATCCATTGGAGGAATTTAACCGGAAACTTTGTATTTAGGAAGAGAAAGACGAAGAATATTTAAGAAAGAGGGCTGCAGCCTCTTCAGAACCGGATTTCTCTCCCTACCAACTATTCCCTCATAAGAGTATTCCTGCCCCTAAGGGAAGTTCAACTCCCTCTAATTTCCCTCCTCAAACTGGGATTGATTCCCTTGATCCTTCTAAATCAGCGTCCAAAAGTGAGAAGCCTAAAGTTAGTTTTTCAAACACTTTACCTAATCCAAGAGCTAGAACTATCGGAACCCAAATTTCTCCATCTCAAAGAATCCCTAAATTGGGACCAGACACTCCCGACGAGGAATTACAAGCCTTTATATTACCCTTACTCCAAACATTGGCAGATAATTCTACCCAAAATGTAGCAATACATAAAGCTATAGCTACTAGTTTTGATAAGTTAGTTAGGGATTTACCTACGTTCATAAATAGAAGTTCAACTCCTCAGCCGGGAAAAGTCCCTATCGAACCTCCAGAAAGGTTAGCTTTTATGGGATCGTCTAACGATAACGCCACCGAGTTTTTAGCAGCTTTTGAGGAGAATGCAAAATTTCATAAGCTATCAAATGAAGAAAGGTTAGCTGCATTGCCTCTCCTATTAAGAGGGCATGCCTTGTATTGGTATAGGGATTTAGTCCGTCAATATGACGATATGTGTAGTGTAAACCCTTCCCATCCTCATTTAGCTTGGAGAACATTTAAGAGACACTTTAAGGTTCAGTTTAGAGATTCCGAAGCTGAGTCTAAGCTTAAGATAGAGATAAACCATAGAAGTCAGAAAGATAAGGAGTCGGTAGAGGATTTCTTCGGGGAAGTTATGAAGCTGAATATAGGGATGACCCATCCTCTTTCCGAAAAGGAGTTAGTTCCGATAATTAAGAGCAATCTGAAAGATGAACTTAGAACTCCCTCCTTTTCTTACAATTTACCACTATGGAACAGTTAAGGGATTCCTGTAAAACCATAGAAAAGGATATTGAAGTTAGGAGAAAGAATGCTGAGAAAAGGGAAAAAAGGAAGTCACCCCCTAAACCTAAGGTTAAAGCTGAGTCTTCTTGCCCAGCTAATAAGGGCTCAGCCCATAGTCAGTGTTCCCCTGGGCATTGTCAAAGCCCTTGTCCTACTTCTCCATCACATCCTAAATGGGAATATCCCTTGAAACCCTTAGACTCTAGATCGCAAGCTAGAGCTCAAAACACTTCAAATAGAGGTCAACGATCTTATAATAGATATAATAACCAGAGATCAAAGTCCCCTGGTCGTCAATTGGCCTTGTCTTACCCCTCTACACGTACGATCACCTGTTACAGTTGTCAGGAACCTGGTCATCTTGCACCCGATTGTCCAAATAAAAATATGATCCAGTCGGGGGAAGCCCAGACGGGAGAGGTCCCTCGTGGTCCCTCTGCCGGTGCCCAATAAATTCCCCTAACAAGAAGCGTGTCGCGTTTCCCTTGAGGATTGAATCAGTCCGAAAAGGTTCAGTTTATAAAACGGTTACTATTCCCGTTACTTTTGAACACGCGACAGTTCACGCTAAATTAGATAGTGGGGCCGATGCCTCTTTTGTTAGTCTTGACCAGTGGCAAAAAATTTGTAAACATAGAAATTCTTCAGAATTACCTGAAGATGAACAACTAGATTGTGTAGTTTGGGGCGACGGCCGTTATACGTTTACAAAAGGTTCTCACGAGTTAGAATTTACTCTTAAGTCAATTGACAGTGAGAAACAATTCAAATTTAAATTCTACATAATTCGTTCCCTTAATAGTGACTTCATATTGGGTCAAGATTTTCTTGAAGAAAACAGGGTCAAATTGGATTTTGAGTCATCTCAATGCTTAGTAGGTAAACTTAAGGATCCCTTTTTCAATACCATCAGAAAAGGATCCAATAGATAAGGAGATTGTAGAGAATATTAGGGACGCAGTTTCCGCAGCCCCTATTACTGATGAACAACGTCATCAACTAGAAACCCTTTTATTGAAATTCCCTGAGTTGTTTTCTGATAAAGTAGGAAGAACAGGACGAGTCTTCCCCGAGATTCATACGGGTTCTAGTCCACCCATAAAATCTCAGCCTTATCGAGTTAATGACCACAAAAGGAAAAACGGGGTAAACCCTATAGGTTTTGTATTGATTACAGAAAACTAAATCAAGTTACCATCAAGGACCCTTATCCTTTGCCTAATATAGAGGACATGTTAGCTAGGGTTGGAAGACCTAAATACATTACAACACTTGACCTTAAATCAGGGTATTGGCAAGTGGAAATGCACCCTAAGAGTAGAGAAAAAACGGCTTTTGTGACTTATATGGGAAAGTACGAATTCAATGTACTCCCTTTTGGGCTATGTAACGCCCCTAGCTTCTTTCAGCGTTTAATCGACGAAATCTTTAGAGATGCCGATTACTTCCAATTAATCGATTATTTAGATGATTTAATCTCGCTTAGCGAAGATTGGGATCAACACTTAACGTGTTTAGAGTATGTCCTAAATAGGTTAAAGGAAGCGGGTCTCACCCTACAGTTGAAAAAATGTCGTTTTGCTCAAAAAGAAGCTACCATATTTGGTCACATAGTAAACGAATCAGGAGTGCATATAGATCCTTCTAAGATAGAAGCCATTCAGAAATTTCCGCCTCCTAAAAATGTTAAGGAAGTTCAAAGATTTTTAGGGATGGCAGGTTGGCACAATAGGTTTATTAGCCACTACTCCCAAATAGTAGCTCCTATTAATAAACTTAAAAGGAAGGATCAAAAATTTATTTGGGGTTTCGAACAGCAACAGGCGTTCGAAAAAATTACGGAAGCCATTTGTAAGGCTCACCCCTTAGCTTCCTTTAGAAGGGATTCCCCGTGCATTCTCACTACCGATGCTAGTGATGCTGGGTTAGGTGCCCTTCTTTCCCAAATGCAAGGCAATATTGAAGTCCCTATAGCTTATGCTAGTACAGGGCTAAAAGATGCAGAAACAAGGTACTCCACTAGCGAGAAAGATTGTTTAGCCATTTGTTGGGCGGTTAAGAAGTTTAGGCCCTTTCTAGAAGGTCGTAAATTCACTGTCCTTACTGACCATCAGGCTATACAGTGGTTGTTTAATATTAGGGAACCTAATTCTCGTCTAGTTAAATGGGCAATGTACCTTCAAACATTTGACTTTACAATCAAGCATAAGAAAGGAGTAGAAAACGTAGTAGCAGACGCTTTGTCGAGGGCCCCGATAAACGTTTTAAGTATCAATCTTAGTTCCTCTACTTCCAATTCTACTAGTAATTTGGATCCAACTAGTAGTAGTAGTACTAGTCAAAATTCTACCGGTAGTAGTAATTCATCTTCCTCTAGCGATTCTGTTGAAGGTCGGATACGTCCTCCAGGTCCTAGAGCTTTATATTCAGTCTTTACCATAGAAGACGTAAGAAAGTCTCAAAGGGAAGACCCATTTGCTTCCCCTATTATCAATTCCTTGCAAGGACCTAACCCAGTTACGAATAAAATGTTCGAAATGAAAAACGATCTTCTTTATAGAAGACCTTACAGGAACCATCCTGAGAAAATTTATTTACCTCCTCGTTTAAGGCTAGAAGCCATGAGGTTGTTACACGACCACCCTTTATCGGCTCACCGGGGCAAAGATAAGACCCTTAGTAAAGTGACTTATAGATATTGGTGGCCCTCTATAATTAGTGACGTCCAGGATTATGTTCAAGGATGCTCTTTATGCCAACAATTTAAGGCTAGAAACAGGAAAAAGCCAGGGCTAATGCAACCCTCAGAAATAACAAGTCCTTGGGACCAAATTAGTGTCGACATAATGGGACCATTCCCTCAAAGTAGACATCACTATAAATATTTAATAGTTTTCGTCGATTATATGACCAAATTCGTGGAAATGATTCCACTTAAAACCATTACAGCAAGGACTTGTGTCCAAGCTTTTAAGTCTATTATTTCTAGGTGGGGAGCACCGAAAGCTATCCTTAGTAATAGAGGGGTACAATTTACCTCGAAACTTTGGCTGCAAACATGCAGAGCATTTAGAATTAACCCAAAGTTTACCACCCCCTACACTTCTTATGGAAATCCCACTGAAAGAGTAAATAGAGTAATAGGCGAGTTAATATCATTTTATGTAGGGAATCATCATGATAGATGGGATGAATCCCTTGACCTTCTTCAATTCGCTATAAATTCCGCACCCCATGAAACCACGGGAAGATCCCCTTTCTTTTTGAATTTAGGGCGGGAGCCACGTCTCCCTTGGGATTTAGATATTGAAGAACCCATTCAGGACCCTGATGACCCTAGTCGTAGTAAGGCTTTAAAGGTTCTTAAGGAACAATTAGCATTCAGTAATGAATTGTCTAAGTTAGCTAAAGCTCACCAAAAGAAGTCATGACCCTCTAGAATTTGAGGTTGGAACTTTAGTATGGATGGAAACACATCCTTTATCAAGTACGACGGGTCAGCTTATGAAAAAGCTTAGTCCTAAATGGGCAGGTCCCTTTAAGATAGTTGCAAAACATTCCCTCGTTGTCTATGAGTTAGAGGATGTTAACTCAGGGCAGAATGTAGGGAAGGTTAATCTCGAACATCTGAAACTCTACTGGACAAACGTAGCTGTCTTCGACAAGGCCGGAAATGCCCTCACTTCTCAGTCCGACGTTGCAGACGAAATTGAACCTAGTCCTTCTACGGATGGTGGTGATAGAGCGCTCCACCAGCCTGAAGAGACTTCCTCAACCACTTCATCCGAATCATCATCATCTTCTACGTCACCGTCACCGCAGGACGGTCAGGAAACCAATCAACCGATTATTCCTGGTATTCCAGATGTCCCTCAAGCGTCGACATCAAGTACAGTAGAAGATCAAGCAGCGGATCAACCGATCCCTCCTGCAGTTCGGGATGATTCACATCGACCTACAGATTCTGATAGTGAACCGGGCATGGCCCTTTTTGAAGACCCTCCTCTCCTCCTTTTTACCTATCATGATATGAGGGCTTTTCAGCTCCATCATCCCTCAAACGATAGTCCGCCTTCTGCGGCAGGGGAGGCTTCCCCGTCTGATCAAGAATCAGGCGAGGAACCAGAGCTACATAAGTCAACGTCCAGTTTTTCAGAAGAAATTCGAACACCGGAAGACAAATCAACGTCTTCTGAACAATCAGTCACGGAACCGGCGTTACAGCATTCTCCCTCTTCTGGTTTTTCGGAGGCAATAGAACCTCCCGAACCGATTTCTACTCCTTCGGAGGAAATATCTACCCCTGAACAGATACCTCAATCGAAATAACAATTACAGCGTGTGTCTGACAGTTCATCAACCACGTTGTCGGTGGGGATGGCGGTTTTCGGAAAATTCCGAAACCGGTATTTGACGATGTCAAATCCGGAATTTACCGGAATTCCGAAATCTTTTGACACTCCGAAAAATCCCGGAATCAATCCGGTTTTAATTCCGGAACCAAACCGCATTGATTCCGGAATCAATACGGTTTCAATTCCGTTATCAATACGGTTTCAATTCCGGAATCAAAACGGTTTCAATTACGGAATCAAACCGGCTTCAATTCTGGAATCAAACCGGCTTCAATTCTGGAATCAAACCGGCTTCAATTTCGGAATCAAAACCAAAATTACACCGACACCAAATCCGGAATTTAACCGATATCAAAACCGTAGCTATTAACATTAACTATATAGCTATAACTTACATTAGCTATATAACTAATCAAGGCAAGGAAAATAAATTTTGTTAAATTATGGACAGACAAATAGGCTAAACACCATTAGTTATTATTGTATATTGTTGAGTTTGTTTCCCACGGTGGAATTTAGAATTTTGTTTTTATTATTTTATCACGAAAGAGAGCCAATCCGCCCCTCTTATACACCGACTTCCTAACAAAATTAAAGTTGAATGTGACGCCACGAATAGCATTACGCCAACCTCCCCCTTGTCACGGACTGTGACAAATTCCGAACCCCCCCTTGTCACGGACTGTCACAAATTCAGAAACTCCCCACCCTTTAAGAGTGTGACGCCGTTTATGGAAGGTTTCCATTTGTATTATTTGAAGAGATGAAGATTGAAGACAATAGTGGTGTGTCTTACTCTTGATTCTTGAGTAATGTTGGCTGAAAACATTCCGTATGATCCGAAGTTCCGTACAAAGCGGTATTCCGTATGATCCGGAATTCCGTTCAAACCGGTATTCCGTATGATCCGGAATTCCGTTCAAACCGGTATTCCGTATGATCCGGAATTCCGTACAAACCGGTATCCCGTATGATCCGGAATTCCGTACAAACCGGTATTCCGTATGATACGGAATTCCGGTTTTCAACTTAGAAAATTCCGTACCGGAATTTTTCGGAAACGGAATTCCGGAATTTTTGCCATCCCTACTCCCTCCTTCACATAAATGGAAACCTATAACAGAATCATCTGAGGTGGAGGACGATAACTGGGAACGTTTTGGTTCCATGGGATGGGTTCCCAAAAGAACCTTCCCGAAGACGTTATGTATTCCGCTATTCGTGACGCAAGGCGTCCAGGGATTTGGAACACTGTTATATGCTGGCGATGTCATAAAAGCGGCGACCATGTCGTGTCGGACTGTCCAAAACAAGAGAAGTAAAGCTGCGGAGAAGCGGAGAGAAGCCCGAAGGATAGCCCGTTTAGATGCCAAACATAAGAAAGAAGAAAGCCAAGAATAGAAAAAAAAAAAAATTTGTGATAACCCCAGTCAGAAATTGCAAGGTTTTGTTGTTTGTTTCATTAATTGATATTTTGTTCTATAAGAAGAGTTCCTAACGAGGGGGGGATGTAGCATGGCTGCCAGATTCCGGCAGTTTCTACTCCTTGGATCTGGCAGGGTATTAAGCCTCCATGCTACATACTCCTCCTCCAGTTTACTTGTTGAGATAGATCGCAAGAAAAGTTAGTTACGATTAGTCTCGGGTCGAGAGCGGTTCTCTCCCCCTTTTTTGGTAAAATCTTCTAAGACGGAGTTTTTCTGTATAAACCAAGTTAGGTTTCGGGATCGTTGTCCCTTATTTCTTTTTTTAGAGTAAACTAAAGAAGATCAGTCTTCTTATATTGGATATTAACAGTAAGTTGTCTTTATTCTTTTTTATGGCCCTCGGGGGGATTTCTCCCTTGGTTAAATTATCATACAGAGGGTTACAATATTATGAAAAATTAAGGCTTAAAGACCTTTTTTCAACTTACGTTGAATTATTTATAGGGTTGTAAATTTTCCCGAAAAATAAAACGCGGAAAATTTTCCTCTAATCGGAAAATATAAAACTAGCAATTAAGTGAGCTTTGAGTCAATTTATCAAACTTTGGAAGATATTTCGATAGCTTTTTCAGTTTTTTTGTCCTAAAGTTCGAAATTAATATAATAGATACATTCTAAAATAAAAATTGCAGCCTTTTTATATAATTGAATTACGAATTTAACTAATTACACCTCGCTAACTTACCAAATGTACACAGAAAAAACGATGTTTAGATTCTAAACGTTTTCCTTAACGGGAAAATGCAACGCCTTTATAAACACAAGCCCAGCCTATACGTATTTAGTTCTGAAATTTTTATTTTTCAAACGCGTATAGTTTGAAATTGTTAACGTTTCAAACGCGCATAGATTGAAAAAGTATCTGTTTGAAACGCGTTTAGATTGAAAACGTTTATGTTCCAAACGCGTTTAGATTGAAAACGTTTATGTTCCAAACGCGTTTAGATTGAAAACGTTTATGTTCCAAACGCGTTTAGATTTAAAATGTTTAGGTTTCAAACGCGTTTAGATTGATAACGTTTATGTTTGAAACGCGAGTAGATTAAAAAAGTTTATGTTTTAAACGCGTTTAGAGTAAAGCTTAAGTAATATATAAACAGCTATTTCAAAAAATAATATAGAAAATTGGAATATCAAAATAAAACGGATCTTCATAGCTACAAAACTACTAAAGGCATGGAAATTACGAAAAATATATCTATATATTACTTTTAAATTATGAAAAAAGGAACTATTAAGGTTTTGTAGGATTTCTTTGCACGAGGCGAACTGCTAACACGCGCTGCACTAGTGTAAAAACGGACAGAAAAACAGACAAACGCACCCACTACTGTATATCTCTTTTTGTTTTAATTTTGAGTTGTGAAACAGGATTATCTTAAATACTAAAATAAATCTAATTAATATTATATATTTTCTTTGTTAGTTATTCACCTTTTTGAGCGTTACATTGTTTTAAAAAATATTAACTAGATTCTTGGGAGACTTGACTAATATTGACGTTTGAAATGAAGGATACGCCGGTTGTTTCGCCCCCTCAAATCGGTAGTATATAAGGGTTTCAAATCTTAGCTATGAATAAGTACAGCGCAATTACGTGAACCTTTGGTGTAGCCCAACCATTGGGAGGCTAGACGTTTCTCGTAACCTCGCCGGTCGCCATATATGTCTTAACCTTAACGATGATAGTGGACATAGAAGCCAGTATGTACAGACTGGTGTCCATATGGGATTGTCTAAAAGACTAGAAGATGGTGGTGTTAGAGATAATATGGAGTAACAGCCGGTGTAAGATTGATACAATTTTCCAAATTTTCCGGAAATGGAGAACACAATATCTCCGATTAGCAAACTGCGAACGCGGTCCCCTGGGGTGTAACATCAGACAAACACACCCATACATGTCCTACATTG
Organism: Phalangium opilio; assembly: GCA_019434445.1. Taxonomy (NCBI): domain Eukaryota; kingdom Metazoa; phylum Arthropoda; class Arachnida; order Opiliones; family Phalangiidae; genus Phalangium; species Phalangium opilio. Next base: position 44,431 of record JAEQBA010001296.1, read on the forward strand.
CTTATGAGGACCGAGTTTAAAAAGTCACTTACGGGGACATTTAGAAAACGCAATATCTCCTCCGCTTTTATCGTAAAATCGAAAATATATTTCACTTTTATGACTTGTTTCAAATTGCATCTTAAAATGAATTCCAAATATTTTTAAAGGAAACTTTTACATAATTTTCTTTACATTCTTTATGGGGACCAAAATCTATGACGTATTTCCGGTTAACTTTGTCCCCGTAAGAATAGCAATGCACTTATATTCTCTAAGCTTGAGTTATGGGTAACAAAATGTCTCAATTCAAAAGGAAACGGAATTTAATACGTTAATACGATAAGCATAAGGCGTAATCAAGCAGCTGATATTGTCAAGATTCATTTTGAAAACTTAAAAATAATACTTGTATAAATTTAGAAAAATCATAAATAGTAATACAAAACCTCAAGAAAAACTCTTAAAAACTTAAAACTTGGAACAATGATCCACCTACCAAATGTCAAATAAATTCAATTAAAATGGTATATATCAAAATTTTCATCAAGAACAAAAATCATTAAAGAAGGTTGGAACAATGGCCTCATAGAGGGTGGTAAATTCATTTTAGAAACAATTTAAAAATATATAGGCCCTATTAAAAATAAAAATTATTTTTAGTGCTTTGTACGATATCTTACGAACTTTACTAATTCAAATTTACTAATCAAAAATTAGACACAAAATGGGGTAAATTATAAAATTCAAGTAAAAGATTTTTTTAAAATAATACTATACACGACAACCTTCGAAGTTAACTTTTATTCATCCATATGAAAGATAATAAAAAAATGTTGGGAATGGGGTCCCATAGCGGATGTATTATTCAAACTTAAACACAAAATGTGATTTACTACAGATTTCAATTTAACGGAAGGAAATCAAAAACACGAAGATATTTCTACTTCGTTAGACGATATCTAGATAAATCGCATTATTTTCACTAGAAGCAAAAAACATGAAAACCGTTGGCTCAAAGGTCCCCGTAAAGGGTTTAAAAATCCAAAATTAGACACAAAATGGTGTAAATTTTAAATTTCAAGTAAAGGTTTTTTTTGAATAATACTAAACACGACAACCTTCGAGGTTAACTTTTATTCATCCATATGAAAGATAATAAAAAAATGTTGGGAATGGGGTCCCCATAGCGGATGTATTATTTCAAACTTAAACACAAATGTGATTTACTACAGATTTCAATTTAACAGAAGGAAATCAAAAACACGAAGATATTTCTACTTCGTTCTACGATATCTAGATAAATCGCATTATTTTCACTAGAAGCAAAAAACATGAAAAACCGTTGGCTCAAAGGTCCCCGTAAAGGGTTTAAAAATCCAAAATTAGACACAAAATGGTGTAAATTTTAAATTTCAAGTAAAGGTTTTTTTTGAACACGACAACCTTCGAAGTTAACTTTTATTCATCCATATGAAAGATAATAAAAAAATGTTGGCAATGGGGTCCCCATAGCGGATGTGTTATTTCAAACTTAAACACAAAATGTGATTTACTACAGATTTCAATTTAACAGAAGGAAATCAAAAACACGAAGATATTTCTACTTCGATCTACGATATCTAGATAAATCGCATTATTTTCACTAGAAGCAAAAAACATGAAAAACCGTTGGCTCAAAGGTCCCCGTAAAGGGTTTAAAAATCCAAAATTAGACACAAAATGGTGTAAATTTTAAATTTCAAGTAAAAGGTTTTTTTTGGAATAATACTAAACACGACAACCTTCGAAGTTAACTTTTATTCATCCATATGAAAGATAATAAAAAAATGTTGTCAATGGGGTCCCATAGCGGAAATAGTAATTCAAATTTAAACAAAAAATGTGATTTACTACAAATTTCAATTTAACAGAAAGACATCAAAAAGACGAAGATATTTCTACTTCGTTATACGTTATCTAGATAAATCGCATTATTTTCACTAGAAGCAAAAAACATAAAAAACCGTTGGCTCAAAGGTCCCCGTAAAGGGTTTAAAAATCCTAAATTAAACACAAAATGGTGTAAATTTTAAATTTCAAGTAAAAGGTTTTTTGAATAATACTATACACGACAACCTTCGAAGTTAACTTTATTCATCCATATGAAAGATAATAAAAATGTTGGTCAATGGGGTCCCATAGCGGATGTAGTAATTTAAATTTAAACACAAAATGTGATTTACTACAAATTTCAATTTAACAGAAAGACATCAAAAAGACGAAGATATTTCTACTTCGTTATACGATATCTAGATAAATCGCATTATTTTCACTAGAAGCAAAAAACATGAAAAACCGTTGGCTCAAAGGTCCCCGTAAAGGGTTTAAAAATCCAAATTAGACACAAAATGGTGTAAATTTAAATTTCAAGTAAAAGGTTTTTTTTGAATAATACTAAACACGACAACCTTCGAAGTTAACTTTTATTCATCCATATGAAAGATAATAAAAAAATGTTGGGAATGGGGTCCCATAGCGGATGTAGTAATTCAAATTTAAACACAAAATGTGATTTACTACAAATTTCAATTTAACAGAAAGACATCAAAAGACGAAGATATTTCTACTTCGTTCTACGATATCTAGATAAATCGCATTATTTTCACTAGAAGCAAAAAACATGAAAAACCGTTGGCTCAAAGGTCCCCGTAAAGGGTTAAAAAATCCAAAATTAGACACAAAATGGTGTAAATTTAAATTTCAAGTAAAAGTTTTTTTTGAAAACGACACCCTTCGAAGTTAACTTTTATTCATCCATATGAAAGATAATAAAAAAATGTTGGCAATGGGGTCCCCATAGCGGATGTGTTATTCAAACTTAAACACAAAATGTGATTTACTACAATTTCAATTTAACAGAAGGAATCAAAAACACGAAGATATTTCTACTTCGTTATACGATATCTAGATAAATCGCATTATTTTCACTAGAAGCAAAAACATGAAAAACCGTTGGCTCAAAGGTCCCCGTAAAGGGTTTAAAAATCCAAAATTAGACACAAAATGGTGTAAATTTAAATTTCAAGTAAAAGGTTTTTTTGGAATAATACTAAAACGACAACCTTCGAAGTTAACTTTTATTCATCCATATGAAAATAAAAAAAATGTTGGGAATGGGGTCCCCATAGCGGATGTAGTAATTCAAACTTAAACAAAAATGTGATTTACTACAAATTTCAATTTAACAAAAGACATCAAAAACACGAAGATATTTCTACTTCGTTATACGATATCTAGATAAATCGCATTATTTTCACTAGAAGCAAAAAACATGAAAAACCGTTGGCTCAAAGGTCCCCGTAAAGGGTTTAAAAATCCAAAATTAGACACAAAATGGTGTAAATTTTAAATTTCAAGTAAAGGTTTTTTTTGAATAATACTAAACACGACAACCTTCGAAGTTAACTTTTATTCATCCATATGAAAGATAATAAAAAATGTTGTCAATGGGGTCCCATAGCGGATGTAGTAATTCAAATTTAAACACAAAATGTGATTTACTACAAATTCAATTTAACAGAAAGACATCAAAAACACGAAGATATTTCTACTTCGTTATACGATATCTAGATAAATCGCATTATTTTCACTAGAAGCAAAAAACATGAAAAACCGTTGGCTCAAAGGTCCCCGTAAAGGGTTTAAAAATCAAAATTAGACACAAAATGGTGTAAATTTTAAATTTCAAGTAAAAGTTTTTTTTTGACACGACAACCTTCGAAGTAACTTTTATTCATCCATATGAAAGATAATAAAAAAATGTTGGGAATGGGGTCCCCATAGCGGATGTAGTAATTCAACTTAAACACAAAATGTGATTTACTACAGATTTCAATTTAACAGAAGAAATCAAAACACGAAGATATTTCTACTTCGTTCTACGATATCTAGATAAATCGCATTATTTTCACTAGAAGCAAAAACATGAAAAACCGTTGGCTCAAAGGTCCCCGTAAAGGGTTTAAAAATCCAAAATTAGACACAAAATGGTGTAAATTTTAAATTTCAAGTAAAGGTTTTTTTTGAATAATACTATACACGACAACCTTCGAAGTTAACTTTTATTCATCCATATGAAAGATAAAAAAAATGTTGTCAATGGGGTCCCATAGCGGATGTAGTAATTCAAATTTAAACACAAAATGTGATTTACTACAAATTTCATTTAACAGAAGACATCAAAAAGACGAAGATATTTCTACTTCGTTATACGATATCTAGATAAATCGCATTATTTTCACTAGAAGCAAAAAAATGAAAAACCGTTGGCTCAAAGGTCCCCGTAAAGGGTTTAAAAATCCAAATTAGACACAAAATGGTGTAAATTTTAAATTTCAAGTAAAAGGTTTTTTTTGAATAATACTAAACACGACAACCTTCGAAGTTAACTTTTATTCATCCATATGAAAGATAATAAAAAAATGTTGTCAATGGGGTCCCATAGCGGATGTAGTAATTCAAATTTAAACACAAAATGTGATTTACTACAATTTCAATTAACAGAAAGACATCAAAAGACGAAGATATTTCTACTTCGTTATACGATATCTAGATAAATCGCATTATTTTCACTAGAAGCAAAAAACATGAAAAACCGTTGGCTCAAAGGTCCCCGTAAAGGGTTAAAAAATCCAAAATTAGACACAAAATGGTGTAAATTTTAAATTTCAAGTAAAAGGTTTTTTTTGAATA